>JAODLL010005791.1:0-33031 GCA_026546735.1 Forbesichthys agassizii
TATATATACAGTACATATACATGTATATATATATATATATATATATATAGAGCGAGAGAGAGAGAGAGATTTTTATTTAGTAAGGTATATACCTTTTCTCTAACATGATTTTGCACTTTTGTCCCAGACAGCTGGCTTATTATGTATTTTTCATCATCGTTATTTATAGGCCTAAATCAACCGACAACAATTCACTTGATGGCATTTCACAGGAGATTGTGAAGATTGGCTAAAGAAGGGGAAAAAAGTATTGTGTCTCCTGCATGCTTCAGTGCACCTGGGTGGGTTTCTAATTCTGCAGCAGAAGTGCTTCTCATCTAAATTGCTTCACAGTGAAACCCTCTATCTAATACCGCCACTGCCGAAAATTCTTGTGTGTGTGTGTGCACGAGTGCACGTATGTATGGTGGGGGTGTGCATGTGGAATTTTACATGTTCCAAAAAAGATCATTTTCTTTTAATTATTTATTTATTACATTGTTCATTCTCTTGTTTAACCAATATTTACCTTGTGATGGGCAGGCTTTAGACATTGTGCTATTCATATTGCAAAAAGTGTATCAATTCTAGTCTACTCACCTGAGAGTTGTGTGATTATTTGATCACTGTATTGTTCAGTATCAGTAAATCAGTAAACATAATTTTTTACAGTATATGAATCATTCATTTAGTACAAACATTAAAATCCAATATATCTATCTCCAAAAGCACTCAAAAAATAGTCCTGGCAAATGTACAAAATAAAAGTATTGTACATATCTAAGTGTTGCACTGTGCAATGGATCGAGAGGCCTATTTTATACAATAGTACTGTATAAGGAAAACTTTATCAGTTTGAGAGATAGGTTTGCAAATGATCGTGTAATGTGTTCAATTGTGCATTAGTATCATATTTGCTTGAGGTACAGTAAATGGATGAGATCAATCTTAACACGGCTGTGTCGTTCAATGGTATCATCATTCCTTATTTGTTTAGGAAACCAAATATACACAATGAAACGCTCTATCCTATTGCTGTTAGTTCAGTAAAATTCCCCTCAGCATTTAAAGCCATTTTACTGTAATTGTTTAAATCAGCAACTCTACTGTACACTATTAAGAGAGACATGTACATATACAGAATGTTTATATGGCTGATAACAACTTTGCTATTTATACATAAAAGAAAAGAATGAATCTACATTTGTATTCATGTTTTAATTAAAGGCAAAATTATTAGTATTTATATTACTGTATACATGTAGACATTTTTATACACAGTACATACTGTATATATGTTTTGTATTACCCATGTGGGGCGTCAATCCACCTGTCCACTGAAACAAATGTACTGTGTCACTGTGACAAAAGGCTCATATGCAGGTGCTAGCCTAACTGTTGGCAGCTAATGGGCTGCCTTGCTAAATCCAATGTGTCACAAGCTGTCCTGTGCAATACTTCACATGGTACCATCCACACAGACTCCAATCCACCATCTACAGTAGGCTTATCAGTCCAACTGAGAGCCAGATACTGCCGTAGTGGTTAGCAAAATAGCATGCATGAAAAACCACTGATATAAATAATCAAAATGACTCCTTATCATAACAATAATATTGTTCGTTTGGCTGTTTTTTTGTGTGTAAAATAATCAGTTTAATCTGTAAACAATGCCATTCTTGACAATGATTGTTGATCTTGAAAAATGTATACTTTGAAAATAACCATTAAATATTGTTTACAAATGTTAATATATGTAGGCATATAGACTGTTAAATGAAAATGTATTTCTCAGACAATGGTTGTCAGTAGCTGTTAAAGCTATGCTCCACATTAAAGTCATTATAATTAATGAATCTCTATCATTCAGAGCCTTTCCACTCTGTAAGTTACAGATGCACAGCGTGTCTAAGGAAATGCAGCTAAATAATTGAAAACAGCGCCCAGAGCCACAGCATGGTAAATACAGTACATCTTTATGTTTCAGAACATTTCACTGACAATTTCTACAGAGGCCAACTGCATTTGAAGATGGAAAGGATGTGTAAGTAATGGAAGGGATGTTTAAGGTGTTACTTTAAAGTGACGCAACGATATATTGTCGAGGCTGGCAGTGTTAAAAGGATGGTATTGCCAGAAGACCCTAATCATTCAGAGGATCTTTTTATAATTGCAGCACATTGCTTTTTGATGTGTGATGACCTTGTGCTTCAGCTTGACAAGCCTTGATATTTCACAAATCTGCCTGTCAACAGAAAAGTTCATACTGTACCTCTTCTGTGCAATTGTATAGCGTGCATATACATTTATAGCATTATGCAGACACTTTATACTAAAAGCACATTTGTCAATAGCTGTCATGGAGTATAGTCATGGAAACATTTTGATATGGGAAGATTCCAGGGTTAAGTTTCTTTGTGATTCGTTTTCACAGATTTACATATAAACGTACTATTCAGGTATCAAAAATAATTCCTAACAGCGTGTATGCAAAATGAGCAAAGATATGAAACCTTTGAGATAGGTGTCATAGCGGGCCTGCGTTAATGGAGTGCTATGAGTAGATAGGTCCGAATTACTGTGCCCAACTGGACAATGACGACAGTATACAAAACACATTTAAATCCAGAAATGTTTACCTGAAGTGTTTTACAGAATGTCAGGCTCTCACATCATTAATACTTCCGGTGTGTTTGCACAAGTGTACAGTATGGTGAGACACAATCAACTGTCAGGGCTCCGCAGCCTAATGTAATGTACGCAGGTACATGACTCGTCTCAAGCCTTTTCCATTCATTAGCACTGTGTTACATAAGCAACTCTGCATGTATGTCTGACACATACTGTAGAACCCCTGGAAGCTCCACACAGGACTCTGACTTTAGAGGAGTAATACTGTCGATTTACATTGGCTGTTAGCATTGTCACTCATAGCTATGTTGTGTTCCCTTCCCCACAATTGTCTCTTGCTAGGCCTTCATTGTTAATAACAATGTGCTTTTAATTGATTTGCCTAGAAAAGGTTAAATAAAAAAATAAAAAACATGTCTGTAATTTCCGGTGCAACGATAGCGCAGTGCTCTATTTGCTGATTTCAAATTAAACATTTATTTTAATCAGTAGTCATAGCATACTCATTTTACAGATTTACAAGACCTGTAAACAGCCAGAGTCATGTCATTTAGTTACCAGGAAATTCCTAATTGTAAATTTAACGTCTGGTTTGAACATTAAGTTAAGTAGTTGTTCCTCATGAATATCAATCAAAATACCTCTCCTGTCAAGTAGGCGGGTATTGACGCAGTTAGCCAGCGCTGTGTCCCAGGCTTTCCCAAGGCTGTCTCTGCGAGACTTGTATAAGACAGACCTATGAAGAATCCTCTGTAGTGTCAGGAGGCTTTTAAAGTAAACAAGTTCTGTCTCCCTGGTTCATTGACAGCCGCGCCAGTAAGTCACTTACGCAGGGCATGCTATTTTGGCACAGCGCTTCCTGCCAACATTGCATTTGTTGACTGTATTGAACTAAAGTGGCCTAAGAGGTTGTGGTAGAACACACTTCAGAGAAAAAGAACAGTACTGTAGGCATTTGGCACCTTTATCTAAAGCGGCAAATGTACAGTATTACATTCGTCAATAGTTGGACAGGTCATACAGCAGCAATTGTAAGCAACCAATATACTGTAATGTCAGAATAGTTTTGTCATCATACTACCATGTGCATAAATAATTAAATCATCCAACAAAGTTCCAAGTGGCCTGAAAAGTGCCTAATACAAAAGTGCATAATAATAATAATAATAATAATAATAAATATATATATATATATATTTATTTAGAGCAGTAAGTGCAATTTTTCCAACTTATCGACTTATCGGTTTAGTAACTTTTCAGACCCTCTTAGCGACTTAATTTCTAAAAAGCGACTAGAGATAAACTTAGTGACTTATTCAGACCAGGGAAAAGAGAAATCTAGACTTTTTAGGATGTGGAGAGGTCGCTAGTCGGGGTTTCGAGGTGGATTATGAAGAGGTGTGTCTTTGAGTCTCTTGTGGAAGATGGGTAATGTTTCAGCAGTCCTGACTGTTGCTGGAACAATGTGACTCGCCTTTGAGGAGAGTCACATTTAGCCAAAGTCTCAGTAATTAGTCACTGCCAGGGGTATTCTGACATTTCCCAGTCATTCTCCATGTTTCAGTGATTCAACTACGTACTGTATCTGACAAGAACATGGATATCCCAAATGGCTGCCACACTTTTGCTATAAAATGAGAATCAACTAAATAGTTACAGTATTGCGTCAGTCCACGCAGGTAGCCTACACACAACACAACAGTGTTAGATGTTATTAATGTACATATATAGCAGTGTTCTATAATATCTCTAGTATATGTACACATATTATCAAACACTTTTCACTTTATATATTTTATCCCAACAGCCATAACATTATTAAACTCGGACAGCAATCATTTTAAATCATTTTATATGATTGGGTGACTTATTTATGTATATTTCATTAATCTATTTATTTATTTAAATTTGTACAAAACTAACTTGTCCTTTACTGACCTTGTTTTATATTTTTGAACTGTTTTTATCGCATATGTAATGTGTCAAATGATAAGAGGTTGTACATGTGTGGATGAATGATGCAAGCTTTAATTTAAAAATGAATTGCCCATTTTTGTGATCAATAAAGTTTTCTTGTTTTTCTTCTTCTTCTAGATGTGTGTCTCCAGCCCTCCAGAAGGCATTTAACACCTCGTTGCAAGGAGTCACAAACTATGAACCTCTGTAAACATCTGCAGGCGAGGAGTCAGTCCACGCAGGTAGCCTACACACAACACAAGTGTTAGATGTGTGTCTCCAGCCCTCCAGAAGGCTTTAAACACCTCGTTGAGCCCACGTCCCGACGAGCGTTATTAGAAAGGGTTTGTTATTAATAATGTTCACAGCACCGTGCGGTCATCATCCTGTTCACCAGGATATATGAGACGTGGTGATGAAGAAGGAGACAGATCCCAGGCACTGCAGCGGCAGGCTGTCCATCAGCCTGCTGCTCAAGTGTCAATCATTACGGCCCGCCATGATAGGAAATGACGAATGCAAATGTCACCTCCATAATGAGGAGCCTGTATGTATCACATACGATTAATTATGCATGAAATCTTGCCTGCCAACCCACAAAGCAAATTAGCCATGGTTTTGCATTGTTCATTTTACCCCCCTCCCCCACCCCGGTCTTATGTAAACTGTACAGCTATATTCCACCCTCATCTAGGAGGCCTTACCTTGTGAACGGTGGAAGAGTGGCGTTCCATGTCTGCACAGGTGGCCTGAGACATTTACTATAATACACTTCACAGCGTCAGCAAGTACTGTCCTGTATGCCGCATATTCAGGGATAATGAACACGTGCAGGAGGAGATGTTTTACAATGGGAAAAAACACCCTAAATCCCCACACATGGCTCCCAGTGGCTGCGCAGCAGTCATATGCAAGGTAGATAACATCAGCAATGCCGATGTGAGAAGATACAGGTGTTCACTGTATGCTGTTACAGCTGGTTCATTAACCTGGCCACACCCACTATTGCTGCCAGCTCAGCTTTCACATTTAATGTCCCCACAGCCTTGGATGATGGACCAATCAGGGTCCAGGTTTGGCATGTAACTGATTCATGTTATTAGCAGTGTTGGGCAGTATAGTCGCTACTTGTAGCGACGCTACTAGTTAAACTACATTTCTGAGTAGAGCGGTGGTAGCGGGGCTGTTTTCTGAATCAAATAGCTTTTCAGTAGCGAAGCTACTAATTGATCAAGTAGTGCGGTAGCGTCCACAGAAGCTACATTTTACCAACCATTTCGGAATCTGCAGCTCAAGCTTAAGTCTGATACATCTGCTGCTAAGAACCAGTACGTGATGCCATCACATGCACGGACCTAGGCTACATGTGAAGTTGACAGAAGCACTTCCGTGTGACGGTGATGACGTAGACGTAGGCCTACCAATCACTGGGCTGATGCCTGAGACTTTGATGCAGGGGATTGAGGGGGAAGACAAGACTGAGTTAAAGTGATAGAAAGAACAGTGAGAGCAGAGGACACAGCGTATTGTTGAATAAACAGTTGAACTGAACAGTTTTCCCTGTTTATTTTGTTTGTTTGACTTACACTTTTGATTGTTGGTACAATAAAATGTAGGAAAACGTATAACTTAAATGTAGTGAACTACTTTTGCCGTGTTGCATGTAGCTTAGTTTGCTACATTTCTCTTGGGGGTAGCTTCAGTGTAGTTAAGCTTCATTTAACAGAGTAACTGGTAGCTCAGCTCACTACATTTTCAATGTAGCTTGCCCAACACTGGTAATTAGTTACATGTTCAGTAACTGAATACAAACAACAGTAACTGAATAAATGTCATTCATAAGAGAAGTTTGCAGAAGAGAAATGAATAAGATAATTGGCTGCTCTCTTATTAACCTTTCATTAAGGTCAATCAATAATTGAAATAAAGTCATACTTTAATCAGATACCATGAGCAACATAAACGTTTACAAAAAAATAAATATTTTGCACGCCAATGCAGTAAATAGCTTTGGATGGCATTTCAAATAACAATGATTAGGTGTGAATCAGTTTATTACATTACGAAAATGACGTTACTATTGTATTATAATTTTAGTCTGGCAACTTGTAACTGTAACACATTCCATTTACAAAGTAAACTACCCAAACCTGTCGGTGACTAAGCAGTGGAGGTGAGTTAAGTTCAATGCCATTGAAGTCAACTGTTTGTTTCTAAGTTGTGATAGAGATTGATGAAGTAGTTAACAGTAACGTTGATTGGATAAAAGGAAAGCGGAAAGAACAGAGATACGACATCTTCGTTAACTCTAATGGGAAAACATTTTCACAGCAATGGCAGATCGTGGAGCGTCAAAATGGTTCCCGGAAGTTAGCCTAAATACTAAAAGTACCCTATGAATTATATTTTAAATGTAAATCAGTGCATTTATTGACTACTAATTACCAATAAATGAAGTTCTATATCTGTACAATATATTCAAACTGCCCACCAAGCACTTCCGGGAACTATTGTGCCATATATTTAGCCTCTTCATGAACCATGACAATTTCGAACTTCCGTTGGCGTAACTGTTATTTCCATGGCTCTGCACCATGCAGCCTAACATCTTAGGCTGATATGCTCCTTGCCACAGTTCCCAGAGGGGGATGGACCAACGTCGCATGCTTTCCTGTCTCTAATGCAAAATAAATGTGTTATGCAGGCACTGATAGTCTGTCTTTTAGCAGACACCTATTCACATATTTCATCTCCTTCTTCATCTGGAAGGCATCTCATCCGTCTTGACAAGCAGAGCATAATTTAATTCGAGAGAGCAAATACGGCAAGTCAATGAACTAATCTGGTCTTTTATACAGTCCATTAAGGAATTGCCCATCCATGCCAACAGTAGCCCTCCCTGAAGACGTGTATGAGTGGCATCACTTCTGTTAGATCTTGTAACGTGTTCAATTTAGTGTACATTACGGCCCCAGTCAAATTAAATAGACTTTCTTCTGTCAGTGCTGTGTGAATCGGAGTGTATTGAGCTCATTGACAAACTGGCATATAATTCAACCTGTTAATCCCCCTGTCTCTATTTTGAATTGACGAAAACAAATGAGCCTTATGATCATTTTGGCTAATAAAGGTGTCCATTGCTAATGCGGCGCAGGTGTCAGAATGGTTATGGAATCGATTTTTCCGCAAGACCGGCCAAGACCTTGCCTACGATGCTAGAGTAATTCTGCAATATTTGAGTCCCAGAGGTGTCACAGAGGTTCCAAATGTAGTAAAAGAAAATCAATAGTGACTTCGTTGACAAACTAATATTGAATGAGACACATCTTATAATATACTGATACTATTCAGGATCTCGGACCATGAGCGTAGTGCATTCATACTGTGTGTTAAACATATTTAAAGTGTGATGTGATCTTCTGATTAATGAGAGTGCACAACACAGTCAGCTTGATACTAGCAAATTGTGTTTAGAATAGCTGAAGTTAATTAAATTCATGACAATGAGTTTGGTTTATTTTAGTTCATTAGAGGACTTTGGAAAAGGATGCCTTTGTATTTTTGGAAAAGAGAAGCAAAAAATTAACCAAGCCTAGATTGCTGTCGCTGTGGTTTTGGAAGGCTAAAAGCATAAGCGCTTTCTACTGCACAAGAAGCCATAAGTAGACGAGGCAGCGACTCCGACAGTAACACCAAGCTGACAGTCATTTGCAGCTCTGAGCTCTCTGTGAATTATGCACCGTTTCCTCTGTTTTGAAAGCCTGGCCGCAAACATCGCCCGCCCGGGACACCGTCACACTGGCACGCTCTGCAGCGACTAGCAGAAGTGGGCCAGCGAGCACTCCCCTATTCCCAGGCCCACACACTCCAACCCTGCGACCGGGGGCCCAGCCAGCCAGCCAGCTCGTGGATGTCAGCCAGAGGGGTCGCACTGGCCCCTGTGTATCCATCACGCCTGCCAGCAGGGTCAGGCTGCCAGATCCCCATGGCCACAAGCATCTCTGGATCAGCGGGGAAGCTCGCTTGCCCCCCGAAAACCCTGAGGGGAAGACGAGGGGTCTGACACCGTTTGAATGAAGTCCACAGAATGCCATCAGCCAGCAGATAATGAATGTGATTATAAGTCAAAGTGAGCAAAGCTCCTGGTGAATGCAGGTGTAATTGGAAGCCGGCAAGTCTGTGCCAGTGGCGAGGCTTTAAAATAAAAAAGGGTTTCGGCTTTTGTGACCCCTTAAAATCTTTTGAGTTCAATTCTGAGATCAAATTTAAACAGCCAGACAAAATACAAAATAGAATGACTCCTATTTCAATATGTTTATTAATGCTCTGAAACATACTGCAGAGACAGAGATACACTTTTCTATTGTGGCTTACAGTACAGTATTTCCATTTTATTTTTATTTTTTATATATACACCAAATTGACTGAGGGGACTTTTTGACTGGATGCCAAAGGTGGTTTGAAATTCACCAACATATTTTTTAAGAATTTAATGAAACCTCAAGCCCCGTTGCTTACCGTGTTTTGGAGGAGTAGCAACATTTCCCATCAGCCACTGGCAGTTTTTAATCAATATCTGATAGATAGCTGGTGTTAAATCTTCCACAGTAATGTCCATGTCATTCCCCAGGCCACTGGGGTTTCATTACTCAGAGCCACTTTTCCATATTTATTTGTTTTTACTTTTGACTATTTGCAGAGCAAGTACGATGTGATCCCTTAGAAGACAGCGATGGGATGAAGGGATTACCTTGAGTTGTTGTGGCCATAGCCTCTAAGCAAAATATAGTTGTTACGCAGTGTAGACCCTGTCAGTGCTCACCTCAGCAGAATGCAGGAACAAATGGACCATTAAGCTAATGGAACCAAGCAGGGAAAGCACGTGTTCAGCTTCCGTCTTCCCAACAACTCACTGGGAGCCAATTATGGCTAAATCCCCACTTCACCATGCAACAAAAAAATATTGATGCCTCATTCCAACCATTTTACCAGACGAGCTACCCCTAAAGAACTCAATTCATAATGAAAATATTATTGCATTCAGGTGAAGATAATCAAAGCATTAAAACCAGTTCTACATCGAAAACAAAATATTAATGCTGTACATGAAATCTAGCTATATATATTAACATGTAACATATTTGACAATGTAGTGGGAGTTACTTTTAGATTGCAACACCATATGCTTGGATGTAGGCAAAACATCTGAACTGCTAAAATAGTTTAGGCTCAAATACAATTGTTGCAACCAGTGACAGCTCCCCCTCAGGAAAATAGGTAGGACTATTGTTTTGGTGACCCATTCAATAGCCTAGGTAAATTAAAGGTATCTAAGTAAATCATTCTAGAGAAAGCTTGTCGATCAAAACAAATAACATCTTGCTTCCGGCAGAAGCTCTGCCCACCACACACTGAAAACACACAGCAAAGGCTAGGATATTGTTGTGTGGTCTGCACCACTATGTTAGTGTTACTATTTACAGAGGTAGGGCTATGTATAGGCTACAAACATTAGATTATATCTAGCAAAAAGCAGACCAATGAGATATAGCCTATTGTGAATTAACAGTGAAATCGCTTACTCAAGCTTTAAATCAACTAGCTATTGTCACATTGCATTGCAGCCTAGAATTTCTTGTTTTAGCTGTAGTCACCTTACTAGTGCCAATAGCCTTCACCCTAGACGGCAAAATATAAGCTAAACTAAACCAGCAGGGATGTCTGCTTTATAATTTAATTTTTTGGAAATTTAGTTTTTTACCTTTTCTGGATAGAAAAAAATGTGTAAAATAGACAAACTGTTAAAAAATAACATATCTTTCAAACCCACCCACGGGTTTTGGGGACAATAGGGTTAAGCAAATGTCTTAAATAATGAGGGCTACAAAACACACTTTAGATTGATAATGAAAATAAATGAATTCATATTAGTCTGATTCAGTTAATTTAGGTGCAGCAGAATGCTCTCGCCCAATCTCTTTTACAGTACGGTAGCTACCTACTCTACGGCCACCAAAACATTGACTTTTATGTTGGTTACTTTACAGTTCGCTCTGTGTAAAACTCACAGCAGTTCAGCTGTCTTGCATGAGCGTTCATGTGAGAAACCAAACTCAATATATCTCGGGGAGTCGCTATGGGGGGCAAGAGGGGAAGCGGGGGGTTGAAAAGGGTTTCTCACCTTTTTTTTTCTTTTCATAATACTCCATATACTCCAGCTTTAACTCAAACAACTTTTTTAAAACTTTGAAAATAGGGAAACAAAAAGTTAAGGTGTTTAAAACAATTTCACATGATTGCACAAAACAAGACAAATAATCCAATATGTTTTATTAGACTATGAGAAGACACAAATAATTGTCCCTAGACAGAGCAAGTGTGTGTTGGGTGGGACATTTTCTCAATTGTGTTTCTCCAGCTCTGGCCAGTATGGATTCTGCAGGACAGCATTTCAGTGAGTCATTGTTTGAGCCCGTAGATGTTGTTTTGGTGCCCAGAAAGTACTAAAGAATGACAGCAAACCCAGTTGCTCTCCCCGCTTTATGTAATTGTGATTGAACATCACAAAAACCCATTGACAGTAAATTGTGACCAAATGGTATTGTGTGCAATATGCATAAGGCAATTAATAAAACAGGGGGTGGGGAGTTCATGCCACTCCAAGAATACTAATCACGCAAGCTGTGGCAGACATCTCATATGGAAAAATGAGAAAAGTGGCTTTAGAGAAACTAAGGTGTTTTCATTTGGTTCAACGGATATTAATTGAACTAATTATGTGTGCGGCAGGTGGTCACTTGGCAAGTGCAAGAGAAATATGATTCCAATGCTCATAGCAGGACCAGAGTCCAGTTTTACCAACAACTAGCTAAAGACAAGGAGTTCCTCTTGATTTTCCAAAAAGAGAATCTACTGGCTGATATGTAATAAAGCACAAAAAAAAAAAGACTGACCTGAACCTTCCTTACAGGAACTGCAACTCAAAGTGCCTTACGATGAGAAGATTAGAAGCACAAAATAAAATACAAATTATTATGAAACAATAGGTGTTAAAAACAGATAAGTCTCTTACAGAAATAAGTCTCTACAGAACAGAAACTCTAAAGTTAAAAGAACAATCTTCCTTCTTTTGAAAGTACAGCCATTCAAACAGTTTCAATGTACGACTCTCCAGATGGACTTGTGAACACAATTCCTCTGGCATGTCAGGTTAGGTTTCCCTTACCTCTCCCACCCGATCAATATGTATACATATACTGTAGTAATGTAATTATTACATTTGGTGGAACAGAATTGCTGAAGAGTATTCGCTGATCGACAAAGAAAGAATCAAACATTTGCATCTTGCCCCCTAGAATCGTGGGGGTTTGTTCACAACCCACGGGTCACGGTTTGATGTGTTTCAGTAGCAGATAACAAACCTTGAAATGATGGATGTTAACAGTGTACCATTTATTTGCCGGCTCATGGCGCATTACGGCAATGCATGATGATTCGACATGCTTCTCAAGTGGTGAAGATCCCACATTAGAGTCGCTCAAACCTCAATTTTTTAAGATCTCGTCGTCATAAGACGCTTTCTTAATTAAGCGAATGTGAGATGGCAATCTCTTTTGGATTAGCGGGAGCTGGTTATCCATTCCCCGCTGCATGTCGTCTGCTATGTCTGTTGCTGTTGCATTTGTAGCCAAACATAAAAGCCCCTATCTCCGACGTGCAGAGACTGACAGACAGGTTTCCTCTCCAGTGAGGAGTTATCTGATTGCCAGACACACAGAGGGCTGTGACAGACAGCTGTCAACTGCATGAAGAGCAGATCAAGAGTTGGAGATCACATAAGTACGTGTTCTACTATGGAAGCCCATAGTAATAATTAAAATGCTCTTTGGGATTGCATTTTAATTTAGTCCCATATGGGCTTCCATATTCCTCACCCATGAGAATCAGGTGTTTGCTTATATACTGTGTCTTTATTCTCACATAAGCTACTGTATTGTCTTGTATTGTCATGTATTGTCATGTATTGTCCTGTCTTGCACTGCATTGTCCAGGGGTGCTTTCCCAAAAGCATCATTGCTAACTAGGTTAGAAACTTACATTAGTTTCCCAAAACTACGTTGGTGACTTACGTAGTATGATGCATCGTTTAACGAAGCAGGTATTTCCCAAAACCACAGTTCCAATGAACTTTGTAACACTGTCGTTAAATTGTGTCCTTTGAATCGACAGCTCTCGAGGTGTAGTTAGAAGCATAGTTCGTGGTGACAGTCATAAATGGCAGAAGATGCAGTCAAATAGGTGTTTTTTATCTACAATGTGCGTGTTGCAATGTTACATTATTGTCGGCAGGCTACATCATAAAGAGGACTATGACACAGCTCATGATCCTCTCCTAGGAAGCACTTCTGCATTCAGTGCTTTGACATGGGTGAGAGAAATAATAGAAGTAGGCCTGTCCATTTTGTCCATCCTTTTCCTTCAATCGTGCTCCTGATAAATAGCTTGGCTCCGCCCGACCATTGCTCTCTCTGAGATTATAGTCTGTAAACCAGCGTTCGCCCGGCCACCCTGCTGACGGTTCAATCAGGGTGGGGCAGTGAGATTACGTTGAAGTCAAAGTGTGTTTCTAAGTTTCTGAGACGATCAAAACAGTTGTGGCAACGGCGATTGGTAAAATGCCATCCAATAGTTTCAAAATCATTTAGAGGTCTATGCCCAGTAGGAGGAAACACCTGATAACACTTGACAATGGAGCGTGGCCAGATATTATTCACAAAGTGTTTTAGGTTTGGTTCCACCAGGCTAGCTGAAAAATGCTCTTTTGTCAACATCCATCACAACCTTGGCATGGCAGACCATCTACACATTAATCTTACGGCCTAATTATCTAGCTCTCACACTTAGTAGCCTTCTCAAAGCAAACACTAATAATTTGTTAAGGGAGTGAAACATCTCCAAGCAGTTTATCCTATACAACAAAACAAAACTTGCACATTTAAATTTGCTCGGGACAGGTATTAATTCACAAGCCGGTATAGTATAGCTGCACCATCGCACGTACTGTATGTTGTGCATCTTTCTTAATCTCCCTTCTGAGAGCGCTGAAGAAAATGTACAGCGAGACGGAGCTATCCAGCGCGTGAGGTGTGCAGCGTATTCATCCCTTAGGACGCCATTAAGGTGAAAACAGCACTGTTTATAGGAGGCTCTGCCCAACAGGATGATGGTGTTCAGGGCAGGATCGTGGAAGAACCCTGTTTTCAGGCTCTCTGCAGACTCCAAGCGGCCTTTTCAATTTCTGCTGCTCACTTACCCCATTGGGGGACCATGCCTGAGCCTTGCTTCTCTGCGTGGCTTCAACACTGCGTGTGTGGAGTGACTGCCAAACACTATGTAGCCTATAGTAGCAGAGACTATCGTCAGGGACACTATATAGAGGAGACATGCCATTTAGGGCGTTTTAATACCTGGCTTGTTGGGAGCAGTTAAATCGGAATCCCTCCCCCTCAAGATCGATTCATTAGGGCATATGTGAACATAGCAAACGCACTTCTGAACAAATTAAGCAGGCCGAGACCGCTTAGAGAGGGTGGTCTCTGCACATTTGCAATTGAACTTTAGATTGGTTAGTTTGCAATGAAAACGTAATCGGCCCAGTAAAGCGGGACAACTGGAATTTGTGGAAAGTACTTGTGTACCTGGAGAGGACATGTGGAAAGAAAAAAACAGAGCAGTGTTATATTGTGCGCACGAAATAGGAATTTGTGCGCCATATTTTGGTTTTGTGCGCTTGGAATTGGATTTTGTGGGCAGTTTCGAATTAGGTTCTCTTCATCCCTGTCCATGATCTATGTACTGAGTGTGTCAAAGATGTCATTCAACATCCGGAGTGGGAACCTAATTAGAAAGCATAGCCACAAATTCCAATTTCATGCGCACAAATTTCTATTTCGTACGCACAAAATATTGAGACCATGCGCACAAATTCCTATATCATGCGCACAATATCACAGTGCTATTTTTTTTGTCTTCTTCAGGGTGCCATAGAAATGAATGTAGAAATTAAATGAATGCCAGGGATGTGCACAACAGTTATACTGATTCAGACCCTGATACGGAACAGCACAAACAAACCTCAGAGAATTTTTTGAATGGAGCTCTATGGGACATTTATAAAACGGAAAATATAGCAGTTGGGGGAAAATATCGAAATAATAACACTTAATCCAAGAGCTAATCGTCTCCTTTAGACCTGCCAAGCATCAACCTATTTAACAAATTGTGTGGTTGCATTGACGTAAGCCAGGTTCTTCATAAATAACTGCCTGGACGTTTCAAAGATGGCTGCGATACATATTGTTGTTTGAGACCCTTAATAGACCTTTTTCACAGTGTCCTGTAACGGCTACCTCCAGTATGAAAGATAGCTTCTTGCTGTCTAGCTTGAAGGAAACTAAGAATAAAGCAATTCACACAACCTTTCAATCCAACTGCGTTTAAGTAACACTAGGCTGCATAATTATGAGACAGTGTATGTTATCAATGTGGGTCTGCCACGGTGAAACTACAATGTTCCGAAGATGGACTACTAAAATGTATATATATATATATATATATATATATATATAACTTCACAAAAGTGTAAGGCAGTGGTTGTCACATTGAGAATGGATGCTCATGCTTGCGCTTCTGCAGCTTATGAATAATAATAATAATAATAATAATAATAATAATAATAATAATGTATGCATGTAAGATGGGCATTATATACAGGCATAACATTAATATAGGCTTGACATCACAAACTCTGCAACGTATAAGTTTGTGATCTACTCTTCTGGTACACTGAGTGTGCTGAGCTTTCAAGCTTCAAAGATGGCCCAACCTCTAGCTTAGGTTCGCGTCTCTCGCCGCAGCAGTGAGCAAACAACCCTTTGGACGTAAGTGCCGCTACGTGTCTGTGTACAGTGTGAGTCTATGGAGGAACCTGGTTTGTTTACCACACCGGTGCCTGCTTGGCCCCTGCTTGCTATGCTGGTGCCAGGTGGAATTTAACAGGAGTAATTTAGAAGGAATGGTGGATTGGGGCGCGAAAACATGCCAGCATTGCTGCCTGGCACCTGTAGCGAATCACAGAGCTTGCCGCACCTCCTGTTCAGCACTGCCAGCTAAAGAAGGTTATTCACCTGCTATGTCTCTCTAGCAAAGCAAACTGCTGTCAGCAACAACAGCCACCCCTCCAGGTGATGCCACACAAGACCACTAAACCTCCGGACGACAGGATGGGTAAAAATCCAATCCAATCCACTTTATTTATAGAGTACATTTTAAAACATCTAGATTGACCAAAGTGCTAACATCTCATAAGTACATAGATAAGACAACGAATGTACACACATTGAACACCACAACAAATAGAGCATCATGACAAAATAAATACTCAAGCAGATTTAAAAGCCAACGAGTAAAAGTGTGTTTTTAGTAGTGATTTAAAACAGGCAGGCTCGGGGCCACTCTAAGAAGAAGAGGGAGCTCATTCCACAGTCTTGGGGCAGCGACTGCAAAGGCTCGCTCACCCTTATTTTTCAGCCTTGCTCTAGGGACAACAAGAAGATGCTGGTCAGCAGACCTTAATGTCCTTGATGGGGAATAAGGCTTTAGGAGTTCAGCAATATAGAGCGGGACTTGGCCATGCAAAGATTTAAAAACAAATAAAAGAATCTTAAAATCTATCCTAAAACGAACCGGAAGCCAGTGAAGGGATGCAAGAATAGGGGCTATGTGGTGCCTTTTCCTGGTTCCAGTGAGGAGTCGTGCATCAGCATTCTGGACAGGGAGGCCTGCCTAATGCCTACATATAGAGCATTGCAATAGTCCAGGCGGCTTGTTATAAAAGCATGTATGACTTTCTCAAAGTCCTTGAAAGATAAAAATGTCTTTAGCTTCGTTAACAGTCTGAGGTGAAAGAAGCCGGCTTTCACAACAGAGTTAATCTGTTTCTCCATTTTAACGCCCAGGTTTGTCACTACAGTCTTGACATAAGGTTCCAGAAAGCCTAAATCCACCTTGGGTTCAAATATCAAAACTTCTGTTTTGCTCTCATTAAAATGCAGGAAGTTTAGAGCCATCCAGGCTTTGACATCGTTTAGACAGAAATAAATAGAGACATTACTGTAGAACCAGGAAGCCTAGAGTAATTACAGAAATAAAGCTATCACAAGCAGAATGTGTCTCTTTGTCTCTTTACTGTAGGGGGAAGAAAACACGTACAAAAGCAACTCTCCAACAAAGCCTGATCAACATCATCATCATCATCATCATCATCATTCAACACAAAAAAAAATAAAATTAAAATAACCAACAGCAACAAAATTGATCGTTTTGACTAAACATTTAGACTAATATCCAATTTGTCTGGTTACAGGGAGGCTTTCAGGAGTCTTGTTTGGAGGATAATCCACTAGTGCCATGATTAATTAGCTGCCATATTAGCTAGTCTCCTTTCAGTAAACGGTGACTGGGAGGAACAATGCAAATGAGTTTGAAAGGCTGCACCTGCGTACACATTTACTGTTATTCACCACTATTACACCAATGTGTAATATGATTTCTAATTTATAAAATGGATTTACAAAAAAAATATATATATTTATTGTAACATTTGACACAATCAGACATCATCAGACTACTAAATTTCACATATGCAGAGAAATAAATAAACAAATGTTCTGACTGTCATTCTTCACACACACACACACACACACACATACACAGTACCATACATACCTTTCCAGCAGTTTCTGCACAATGCCTAAAAGTCTCTGTCCTCCTGCTGTCAGTGCCTTCAGATTTTCTTGAAGATTAATTTGCTCGTCTGGTCTTTCAATAAGCTCAAAAGAAGATATTAGCCTAGCAAATTAGCACTGATGAATGGCCCATTATCTTTATGAAGCACGGTGGCACTAAGATGAAGGTTATATGAAGCTTTGTTTGCTCATTAGCTGAATATTGAGCTGGTCAGTGAGCTTGCTAGGAACTATGAGAGAGTTTGAAGAGTGCATATTGGTATACAGGGGACAGGATGGTCTAGTGGTCTGGGTGTTGGGCTCTCAGGTGGAAGGTTGTGGGCTCACACCCCGGTGTTGACCTACCTGTAAGCATCCTTGAGCAAGATGCCTAACTCCCTAAATACTCCTGGTGGTTGGTGGCACCTTGCATGGCAGCAATCACTGTCAGTGTATGTGTGGGAGAATGTGAGGCAAAATACTGTAAAGCGCTTTGGATAAAATCGCTATATAAAAAGGCAATGTCCATATACTGTACTTGTATGCCATATCCCAGACTCTATTTATTCATTATTCACAGAGTTCTGTTTGTAGTCATGTCTTCAGCTCATGACCCCCTGCTATCCCCAGAGGTGGCAGGAGCATGTAACAGCCATAATATTAGCATTTTTTGATAGCATTTTTGATAGCATTTTAATATAGGCAGCAAAGTAAAACTGTACTGCTTTTACAGTTTGCCAACAATTATGGCAAAAATATGCAATTTCTAATCATTTTAAAATGTTCTTTCATTTCCGAAAATCATCTGGAGATGTGTCTTGCGACCCCCCGTGGGAGTGCCGACCCCCACTTTGAGAAGCATTGACACAACTCAACAGTCAGAGCAAACAGTTACTCTGAATATCAGATACATTGTCAGAAATCCACCTTAAAGAAGTAATTTGAGGTTTCCATAAATATCACAATTTCCATTTTGTACAGGTAATGTGCTCTGTGATATCTCATCCCGGCGGTGTTAACTTAGCCAGTCCTCTGATTACATCTCATATTTTATCATTCTTTTCCCTCTGCCTCACTAATCACATCATCACTAAATATTTTCATAGATTTTTTTGGACAATAAGGCAATGTGAAGGTCATTTATCATAGCAGGGATTTGCTAATGCTATCAGCTCCTGGCTCCTGGTTTTAATCATTCCCTTATAGTAAAAGCTAGTGAGACATAAACCCAATACCGTACATCTTGCTGAGCATGAAATGTTATTAAAAAGTTGCATAGCTGGTAGAATGTAAGGATGGCTATATTCAGGGGAATGTAGGCTATTAGGTTTAAAATACAGACTGTAGTATATCTACAGTAAAAGTACAGAAAAATACAAGATCTGACTATAAGGTATCATTTTAGTAATATTTCACATACAATTTCACACCAGATGTCCTTTATTCAGTGCTAATTACAATGTTTTATCGGACATGATGGCAAGTCGTCATTCGTCAAGTTTTCAGCTTTTCATAAATGTTGAGCACCATGTAATAATAAAGCCAAAGTGTAATAAAACAGCGTAATAAAACAGTCAGCTCAGTTTACTTACAATACAGTTTAGACATCTTCTGCAGACACAGTTACAGTAATGCTGTCTTCATTAGAGTAACACTAAAACAAAAAGACACCATCGTAAGGAAACAAGTAAAATGATTAACAGCTGACTCTCACACTGGTGCATCTGTGACCTGCTGCTATTCCGTTCACACGTCTCTTGATCAGGAGTAATGTCAGAAGGGTGAATCTCACCTGGTTGCATCAGTGTTCCAACGGTGGTTTTGCCAAGTGTTGGGGCGCTGCGTGTTTATTGGTTGCTGGCAGGCAGCGTGATGGCAAGGGGGCTGCCCGTACCCCTAAAACACTTTTAGCAATCACGTGAGTGTGTGTGTTGCATCATAAACGTGCTTTCAACTCGGCGATACGATTTGTGAAGCTAGCTCTTCTCAGCCGAGGCGTTTCATGGTGACTGGAGGTCACTCAGTATTTCTACTGAGTAATTGTGTTCTGTATATACACAGTACACATGGAAGTACCCCGCCCAACACGGGAATAACGAACCACTCCTGCACGTGTTGTGCACAGGACAGATGTATATTATCATTGCGTTGTGTGCCGCTGTAACACTTACATTGTGACCTTACCTGGCTGCAGAAGTTATTATACGAGGCAAGGCAAGCAGGAAAGGCTGTTGGTTAATTAAACAGTAAATAAATATATTAAAATAGTCATAAACCAGGCAATCTCTTAGCTGGCTCCTGCCCTCTCTGTGCGGGGCCCGCCTAGTGCCTCACGTTGACGGACAGCTGTGATTGGTCGCATTCATCACAGCCTGTCAACCTGAGTGGGGGTGTGGGTGGAGGGAGTGGGGGAGACAGCAGAGCAGATTGGGAAGCGCGTGTCAAACTGCTATTAAGCAGGAATGAAGTGCTCTCTTTCCCCGGCGTCAGATGGGGAAGGCACTGTATGTAGATGACCTTCAGGTAACCGGAGGGTGGCGGCGGGCTCCAGGTATGTCGACCCCCACTGTCGGTGTGTGGCTGTGAGGCATCACCTGGATCAAATCCTGAATCGCCGCCATCAGCTGGACGGTTGGCGTCAAGGTGGAGTCACAGATGCTGGAGAAAGATCATTGATGTTTGAACTGGATCAAAACAAAAACACTGGTCCATTCAGAAGCTCTGCCCACGACACTGGCCGTGCATTTCCAAGGCTGGGATAGTGTTGTGTGGTGTGGTCAGCACCACTTGTTTGTATTTAAAGCCAGGGCTGGGTTAACCTGACATGCCAGATATCTGTGTCTGTTAAGACAGATATCTGGGATCGGTTCATTGAAACTGCTTCAAAAGGACAAGCGCTTTCAAAATAATTATTTTGCATGATTGGACAAACAACAGAGTCTGTTGTTATCCACTCTGACAGTAGAAAAGTTAGACAACAATAGTACAACATATTTTTCATTGAGAAAAACGCCTTTGCTCTTCTATATTTGGCAAAATTATAGGCCCTATCATAAAGCCTAAATAAAAAGTTGATTTGCATTCCTTGAAGAATCGGACCATTTGTGAAATCATATTTTACCACATCAGAGTAAGGTTCAGTAGGCCTATTACTGGAATAGCATGCACGCAAGAAAGGCTACTGTACACATTTGTTATGTTCTCCGTGCATTAAGCGTTCTAAAGATCAAATAGGCAGGCACAGTTTGTCATTCCCGACTTTCCATGATAAATAAGCCGAGTTAAATCTTGGTATGTTGAACTCTGGGAGGTAGTATAGGTGATACTGTAGGTTTACCGGCTTGAAACACAACGATGTCCCTGCTCTCCAGACTGATTCTCGTGGCAAAGTGAAACTGAGGCTAGGGTTGGAACACCATGTTATTTATTTTATTTAGTTTTTTTCAGCACACACACAGAAGCTAGCGGACAATGAGGAGATTTTCCCAATTTTTTACAAAAAGTGTATATTAGCTTATTATATAATAAATGACTCCTTTTCATTGAAAAACACATTAAAAACAAAACATGTATGATGGGGTACAGTACACGACTGCATTTCTGGTCCCAGTGGAAACACAATTGTATGTTTTGGCCAATGAACAATGTGCAGCTAGTGGCCACATTTAATTTGAATTGTTTACATATTGCCTGCTACCATACAGTATTAACTGTTTTCCATGCATGAGTGTACACCTGGAACTAATTGCATTAAATGAAACTGCTTAGAGACATGTCGGAATTCATAAACACTTTCTCTGTGACACGAGAGATTAGCGACACAATGGCTGTCAATGGCTGGGTTATTGAGATTTGGTCTTGCTGTGAAAAATGCTGTGCACTGGTTATTAATGTTGGCAACAATATGAATTGGCCCAGTGGCTACTGGAAGTGTTTTTCATTGTCTACTCCTACATGTTTGTCATGTATAGTTAATCCATGGTATTCAGCGTACTTCTCAACACGTTAACGACATGCTGTAAAACCGAACTAAGAAAGATGGTGGGACATTAGGTTGAGTGGAACATACAATGGATTGGATAGTTTGACTGCTAAAATAGTATTAATTAAATACCCCATGTTGCAAAGGTGGATCTGTTGTTACCCCATGTCCCCACCTTTGGGACAGCATCTGTTGTTACCCCATGTTCCAAAGGTGGATCTGTTGTTACCCCATGTTGCAAAGGAGGATCTGTTGTTACCCCATGTTGCAACGGAGGATCTGTTGTTACCCCATGTTCCAAATGTGGATCAGTTGTTACCCCATGTTCCAAAGGTGGATCTGTTGTTACTCCATGTTCCAAATGTGGATCTGTTGTTACCCCATGTTGCAAAGGAGGATCTGTTGTTACCCCATGTTGCAAATGTGGATCTGTTGTTACCCCATGTTCCAAATGTGGATCTGTTGTTACCCCATGTCCCAAAGGTGGATCTGTTGTTACCCCATGTCGCAAATGTGGATCTGTTGTTACCCCATGTTCCAAATGTGGATCTGTTGTTACCCCATGTTCCAAAGGTGGATCTGTTGTTACCCCATGTTCAAAAGGTGGATCTGTTGTTACCCCATGTCCCAAAGGTGGATCTGTTGTTACCCCATGTTCCAAAGGTGGATCTGTTGTTACCCCATGTTGCATGGTTGCATGGTGCACTGCCACAGGAGAGGCTGGGGTTAAAAACAGGCTTGTTTATCTCTATTTTTTGTCTCTTTCCCTCCGTTTACTTTGCTCCCTACAGACTTGGTTGTGTGTTCACTCATGTAAACACACCTTAAGCGTCGCAGAATGCTTCCGACTATGAGCGTCGGTGGCTGTTTTATGGGACGCTGCATCTTTATCTCCGGTCAAACACATCTGCCACGAATCAGGGCATTTCGGCACAGCCAGCGTTCTGGAGGTACACCAAAGGTTACCTGCTTGTTTTCCTGATAAATCACCCTGTCATTGCTGCCGGAGTCCCTTCACTCAGAGACCCCTCCCAGAGAAACCCTGAGCAATGATCGCACACCCATATTCGCTTTTGCATGCGAGCGCCTGTAAAGATGGATGGTTGTCGCAGGCAATGCTGAATAAATGCCATCAGCACTGCAGCCTAGATGTATGAAGGGGCACACTTACAGATCAGCAATGGGATTGTGGGGGAGGGGGGGGGCGGGATTACCATCAGCACCCAGGTGGTCTGTGGTCATGCATGTATCTAGGGAAGCCATGTTGGCGTAACCTCGCGCAGGCGTTATTCATTTGTCATCCAGCACAGGGCTTCTCATTGTGGGCACACCATGGGAGTGTGGGGTGTTTGTTACTGCTTTAAAGGTGTGGTCAGCGAATGTAAGCTAATACACTGAAATTCTGCGAATATGTCCACTTCATTCATTGTCTGGTCTGTGTGCAAGCCATGGCTCTGTGAATGGCAACACAAACACTGTCTGTGGTGCAGACCGCACCACACAAAGGTATGTTAGACTTAACAATGCATGTTCAATGTGGGTGGCTGAGCTCCTGAGGTAGCACCCTATGGCATTGATGTGAGAGGTGTTTTTGTTTTGATCAAGTTTAAATATCAACAATACTTTTTGAGCATCACTTGCTCCACCTTTAATACTCTACATATTTGATCTGCGATGTTATTGTGTGATGTGTGTGTGTGTGTGTTTATGGAAACAAGTCGTGGGTTCAGAATGTTCGGGAACTGCCGATGTACAACGGAGACATGTTTAATGTTGTGCCACATTATGTGCCACACATAAATGTTCTTAATATGTGGCACTAACCGACAGATATCTGAATAGTTTAATTACACAATTTGAAAAATGTCAATTGCACAGTACATGGAATACTAAGTTCTAACAGTGTTAAGTTGTGTAACACATTAAATGTGTTTATTTTTTATTTTTGCAGACAAAGAACAGCCATGTATACTGTGGCATGAACGACAGAAGGATCTGACAGCGACGTATTTTGCGCTCCCGTCAAGCTAACAAAGCTATACCACTGTAAGTTAGAAGGGGTTCACTCCACCTATCACACAGTGTGTTAGCAAAGCGTGGCAGCTGCAGAGGTTCAATGATTGTGCTCCCTAAGCATAATAAACAGAAAGCTGCAGGCTGACACCAGTAACAGTTCTGCTGTCTGCTAGTCACCTGATACGGGCAAAATGGTGCCCAAACACACTAGCTAGCTCGCGCCTTGATAAATTAGCCTTGTGCAGCAGAAGAAGTCTAGCAGTTGATGTTTTCACTTGAGGCTAAATGTTTCATCTCACCAATTATTACATTTAAGACATCATTCTTTCTCCCTGCACAGGTTTCTCAACAATTTATTTGGCAATATAGTCAAATGGCAATACACTCTAGACTGGAGGTTGCTATTGCTATTATATTAATAAATATACTGTACATAAAAAAAACATGATATGATTCTTTTAAAAACTTTTAAGTATTGCATGTACATTTCATCATCACATGCATAACATTTGCATGTCAAAATATCCTTATGGTAGTACATAACTATGTTTACAGGTATATGTTTATATAGTATAAGTGTATCTGTTAGCAGAAGGCCTTATAATGTCTTTTTCACCAGTCAGAACACATGCAAGACCTGTGAATACTGATTGGTATTTTATGCTCTTTTAGATTGAAATTAGATTGTCTTTATTTACCAATCTATTCCTTATTTGACTTTTGCTGTGACCCTTAAGTAATTGCACTCTGGAACATTTTAAACCCGTGGACATGAAGAGAAAAAAAGGGAGAAAAAATAAAAAAGCACCGTAATCTCACATTTCCCATGTTACGTATCAGGAGACAGTGGTGGTGTTAATGGCCTTCTTCCATTAACGCGCACCAACTGACCTTCCCGAGATGCATTACAGCAGGCCACATCCAGTTGGCAGGATATGCTTTACAGTAAGACGTCCAAAGGAGCGACAGCACTGTGCAATTCATCTGTCGCTTTCCAATCAAATTAGAGCAATGCCGGTGACAGAGCAAGGCTGAACCGTGAAATAAATAAATAATTGTGCTTGTCTCACATTAGCCTTGGTTACGAACAGGCATAAGTGCCGGGAGGTTCCACTGTGATAAATGGGATATGTGACCTGAGCAAATGAGAGAGAAAAAAGCAATTTTGCAAGATGACATGCTACGGTAGCCTTAAATCAAGCAATAGTTTCTACTCTCACAAGCCACTACATGGCTTTACAATTAAGGGATGAAACAGTGTCATTAGAGGCAGGTGACCGATGCCCCCGATTTAATTGTGTTTTTTTCACGTCTGTAAATGAGATGGATGTGCATGGAGCCACGTAATCCTAATTTCCACAATTCATTCATGTCTTCTCAGACGGCCACATACTGTATATATACACTATATATGGGATATGTCATTCCACGTTATGCGAATCGTCTGAGGGGTTATTCATCATCACATCAGCACAATGAAGATGCATATGACCAGTTATGTTGACTTACCGCTGTGCATCGCACATAGCTAGCGGCTGTGTGAGAGCATTGCATCTTCACCGACTGTCTCCAGCAAGAATCCCTAATGTCAGACAGGAATTAGCCTCATGGGACTGACGCTGATGAAATGTCCTGCTTTAAAGAAGAGTCAGTGATGCTGGGAAAAGATAGTCGCTATTTGAACTCAATCAAAACGGAACAAAACAAAAAAACACTCCTTTCACAGCCATATGGTGCTCCCTCAGAAGCTCCGCCTCTCCCCTCAAATTGATCATGTATTGCAGAGGCTGGGATAGTGTTGTGCACCTTGTTGTGCTGTGTTGTGCACCTTGATCTCTTGTACGAAGCCAGGGCTGCGTAGCAACACAGGACTATCCTTCCAGCACACACAGAACGGTCAGCTATAAATGACCGTGTCCAACACACCACTTAAGTGTGGTGTGGTGGACGCAATGCGGAGTGCAGCTTAAATTAAAACCTTCTCTTGCCATGGAACGTTTGGGTGCACCTCAACTACAGACTTCACAAACATACGCAGGGTTATAATAAGGAGATAGCACATTTGAACATATAGCGGGTTAGGGAGCGAACCACTCCTGAGCACACGGCAGTTGAGGAATGGCTACTAGTCTCCGCACCAACGGCAAGATGTACGATGCGCCTCCACAAAGGGCCCTGTGAACTCCAAAGGCTTTCGCTTTGTTTCTGCTCCAGGGCATCGGTGAGAGATTGACTGGCTACGACAGGAACAACAGAGAGGGTGGAAACAAACAGAGCGGTGTCTCTCCTGTGGCTCTCAAGGACTTGTACAAGAAGAACCTGGACCAATTTGCGGTGTGCTGTTGAAATTCTGCGCCCTCCTCTTGCCCTCCTTATAACCACAACAGCTCCACCTGGGATGTGTTTGTTGGCTTTGATCACTGTCACGGCGTTTCAACCCACCTTATGATTTGACCAACCAGACTAATTAGCTTCTCTTTCTTATATCCTGGCCTGGTAACCCCCGCGCCCCTTCCTTCCTTCTCCTTCTCATTTGATTCAGACATCACTGGTTGCGATCACCGGCTCGTGTTTTAGACAACACCACACAGATTAGATGGACTTATTGTTACAAAAGCAAAACTCTCTGGCATGTTGAGAGGCTTCATGTTGAGAATTACAGTGAGATGGTCATGTCAGTTTGAATATAATACAATTATCGTTCTGGAATCGCTTGATATTTTGATGCACAAGGCACAATCTTTGCTTGTTTAAAAAAGATTAAAGAACCATCTCATTTCATCTTTAAAGCTGCAAATTAGTTCAAACGGGGTGAAAAAACTAATATTCACTCCCTAAGCAATCATGTTGGTTTTAATAAATAACTGAAAGGTCTAAAGTCATTTTGGCAATTTCACCAAATATTACAATATCCTTTAAAGCCTCCTCATTGGCAGCATAGTGTAAGCATGCTTGATAGCAGTGTAGTCAGCGTTTCGCTTCCAATCGTCATCAAATAGCTACTTTGGAAAGATCTTACTTACAAGTGGAGTTGTACAGACAGACATGGTCTGGACAGAGCCAAAAAAGAGTCGTGCCAACGAACATTTTTGGCCACGTTCCTCTATCTGCTATTGTTGTGAAAAAAAACAAAAAACGGTCCTTTGGAGTAACCGGAGTTGACGCGACTCTCTCGTCTACATGGCTCTGGGTCTGGATTCAAATTGAAGGCATGCGATTGGTCGAAGCATGTAAGCATGTTCCCATGCATGCATTTTCACGTGCATGCACACGCCTCTCTAGTCCCACGCGTGCACTTACCCCTGCACATGGTCAGACGATGCATGCTAAGTACAAAGTAATTCTCATAGAGTACAGCCGTGGGTCATAGGTCATATCACAATCACCGTCTTTATTGTAGTTTTTATTATTGTATTTTCATGTGTTGGGATAACCATCAACTGTGTGTAACACCTGCCTTTATTATTCATATTACTTAATGAACTATGTCTTGTCTAGCTGTTGCTGTAAATCCTGTGTGAATCATTTTATTGAGAAAGTATGATGAACCGCCCCTTCAAGCTGAGTTCGGCGCTCAATAAGCCCCCGTAGGCTGCAGCGACAGAAGGCTTACATAGCCAATAGTGTGCTGTCATTAACAGAGGTGAAATATTTTGTGTAACTGCCATATTTTACAGTACATCTCTACCACCACTGGCAATGTCTTTGCATTGGTTATTTTTTGCACTAATGTGTCATATATTGTGTACAGTATACAAAAACCACGGTGATGCAGTAACCATCTCCATTCTCTCTGGGGGTGGGAAAACAAATGCTTACGTATCTCACTACTGCCCCTTCTGGCTACACTGGACACTGCTCCCTTTGAATTATGTTTTTCGCACTTCAAGGCATTTGTCTTTGTTATCTATCTAATCTTTCATTACATGTTTTCCTACCCTTTATTTGCAGTGTGGAATATGGAGCAACTTGGAACGTGCTAAAGGAGAGTTTTAAAAATATAGTCACCTCTCATTGGCAACCCGCTGTGCTCTGGCCGTGTTTGTTCAAGGGGGCAGGAAATATATTATGCTGACTGGGGTCACCAGCCCCCCCTTGGCGCCATACAACTGGACCGTTCTCCTTAGTGGGCTCAAAACATCAACTTTAAAGGTTGAGTAAGTGATTTTAATCCAATACATTTTTTGTCAAATTTTCCTAATTTCTCCTCACAGTCTGTTAGCTGATTGTTTTCAGTGTATGCACGGGCACAATAATAACAATCTAGTGTTCCTACTCTGTGTTTTCTGGCTCTGTAAATGGGAATACAAACAAAGTGGTGCAGACCGCACCACACAACTCACAAGCACAGCCGTGGCAGTGCCTGTATATGGCACTGAAGGGAGAGGTGTAATTCTTGTTTTTCATGTTGAGTTCATATATCATCAATCGCTTACAATCCCTTTAACATCGACACCAGCAACATGGTGATTCCTCATCCAGCCAACGTTAGCCAAAAGGATTGCTGTTGGTACAACACCATCAACACTTTCAGTGACAGATCTTTGGGATCAGAAGAGGTTTTTCCTTTACATGTGAAACCAATCTCAGCTGAGACAGGTATGAAGACAGGTCATCCGTTACACAGAACGCCCCACAGAACTTCAGTGTGTTCAATAGGTGAAAAATTATGACCACTTTAATTAGGAAATATGTTGCGATTTACATAGAAATGCATGCATTACAGGGTACCGTGCACTGTATTGTGACTAAAACGTTTTTATTTTAATATGATTTGTTTAGACGTTGTTTAAATCTACATTTGAATAATACTCCTACAAGAGCAAAAGAAGAAAGGCTTCACTTTTTTATTTTTGTTTGATGATGTATTAGAAGTTACAGATGCTTTCAAAACGTGTTGAATTATCTGAACATCTGAAGCACCTAATTTACACAAAAGGCATTATTTTCTGAAATCATAACACAGTAAGGCATCTGCCATGGAAGCATAAAGATGACATTCTTTTGAAAATACAACACATTCATTTAAAATGTGTACATATTACTGCTGAAGACAAATGGTTTTCAGTAGAAGATTAAAAAATGGATATAGTTGATGCAATGAAGTGTTATTCCTTTTTGTATCCCACAAAACTATTATCAATATTACGGACTAATAATAAGGACTTTCATTAATTCATCTATTTATTTATTTATTTATTTATTTGTTTATTTATATTACTTCAGATCACAATATACAATATGTACTGTATATACACAATATTTGTTTTCAACTGTTTAAGCTTAAGCGTTATCTTATTATCACTCAGTATATAAAAGTGACTTTATACATTGTTGTGTGCTTGTGAACTTTTGTTTTGGAATAAAAATGACACTGTGCTCCGGTCATTCATTTTCACTCCAGATTTGCTGGCTGTACAAAAGATTTTTCAGTGCAAGGTCACCATTTAAATGACTCGATAATTCTGCTGTGGGAATATTTTATGATCCAAGGGCATGCTAATGCCTAACAGGCATTTACATCCATATTCATTTGCCAGTTATAGGGATTCAATCTATTTTCTCTCATCTCCAGAGCTCAGAGCAATTCAACATGGTGACCAACTAGGAACAAATCTGTTCTGGATAGGAAAATGGTTGTAGAATGACACAAGTGACTCTTATAAAGAACATTATACATGATATACACTAGAAATAGACACACACACACACACACACACACACGCACACAAAGCAAAACCAAAGGATTGTCAATGTTCTAATGGTACGTTTAGAGTTTGAAACTAAAGTATTGGACTTATGTGGGATCTCCGAAATGGACATTGTGTAACATTAAGCACATTATATAATTGAATGCATTAACATGCATCTACAACAAGTATTTAGATTGTATCACGCAACCATCTTAATTAAATTGGCATGCCTACCAATTTAGCCTAAAACAGGGTTATTAGTTTAACAGCTTAATCAGGCTTTTGGTTAATAGATTAGACGGTAATGAGATAAGCACCTTCAGGGTGTAATGTAATGATTTAGATTTCTTTCACATTCAATCTATAAGCAGACATTCAAGATCAATAACTAATGTTTTAATGAAACGTGGCATTTACCGCCTCTAAAATTTACCTCTTATTTAGTTGTTTCTTCAATTCTGATGAGCTGTGCATGTTCAGTAACTGCGAAAATCCCCGACTTCAGTATATTACATCCAATCTCGGGCAAACTAGCGGTTTCAAATCTTATTGAAATCTGAGCTTAGCTAGAGAACACAGCTTGTTCCAGCAGTCTCTTATCTGTGAGCGCAAACCTCTGTTATAGGCGAGAACATTGTTGTTTTTTATCAAGAAACATCCCTGTTGACTTATTGCAATCCTTGGAATACGTGAGAACATAGCATATTATTAGATCTACAGTGAACTGTTCTTAATGACTTTCTGTTGCGTTTAACTGGAGGAGATGGCTGGTGTTCACTCAGGTTTTGCTGGTATTTGTGTCTTAGACATGACAGTTATCTTTAATATCCAGTATAGTCTAAAGATGGAGAGAAGAAAAAGTGTCCAATTCCTTTTCAGGCTAATTATAGTTTTTTAATACACAGGTGTCAAAACAGTAATTTAGAACAAGACGATTAAGGGCTGTATTCTGGTATTTCACATAGTACTTTTCAGACAATCAAAATCTTTTTGGTGCTGACACGGTAATAGGCTAATGATATTACATATTAACTGAACTATTTTACGTATATAATAACAAACTTTAATAATCCCTGAATTAATGAAAACTGTCACCTTGAAACGCAAGTAGGAGGTTTATATAACAGGGTCTAGAACAGGCCAGTGCAGTCATTTCATAACTACGTGGGGAAGATATGGTGGGGCAAAAGTTCTGTTTCCATTCCTGAGCTGTAGTAGGGTGTCCAGTCACCTGCTACACATGGTTGTTAATTAAAGGTAAAGGGGGACGAAATATAAAATATAGCTGTCTACATATCTACCCTGCTGAGTTCCTTTTATGTAGGTTATTGCTCTTTATCTCTCTATTTATCTCTCTCTCTTTATCACTCTTTTAGAACAGCGAGGTTTTGCTCGCTAATTGATTCATCATATTTTAACATCTTTAGGCGATCATTTCAGAATTAATTACATTAAGTTAATTTCTCAGCTCATGATTTTATTCTCATTAATTTAAATGTATTTTTGCCAGTGTTATATGGTAATGTTTTGTGACATGAAATATGATATATTCGTTATTAAATACCAATATGTGCATTTTATTTTCTCATTTCAGACGCTCCATTCACGTTTTACATTTGTTTATCTTGAATGACCTTTATTGTCCCGACACATTAATATAGCGTTGCCGCCAGTTGAACCTGCAATGCTGTGAGCAACAGCACTGCTTGGGAACATGTCAGCAATCCAAATCACACCAATGGCGTCGCTTCTGAAATCCTACACCTCTCTCATTGTCCTCAGGCCTTTCAGCTGTCTCACAGATGGGCGTTGTGGAAGAAAATAATAACACTTTACCCCATCAGAAGTCCATGTTTGCCATTACCACAAATGGCCTACTGCCACATGAAAAAAGTAAATATATCCCCCAAAATTCCTGTTCTTTGTATTTCATTAAATATGCTGAGTCTGTGTGTTGACCATGTACTGCAGCTGTACAAATAATAGCAATACTACAAGTATTCAAGTTAAAGCAAGTTCTAACCTGTGACATTATTAAAAGGAATTTCGTATAGCATATCTTAAAGCTACAATACACAATGTAGTTGTGTATTTTGGCTATTCACACCTCAACACTGGAATGTCACACCTAGACATTATAGGCCAGAGGACAGTGGAACATGGAAAGGTCTGTTTGACCTAATGGTAAAGTCCACAAAGGCAGGCCGCATGGTGATTGGTCTATACAATGAAGTAGGGTGGTATTAATTGTCCAATAAGCCTGATGTGAACGGTTGTGCCCTCTGTATCCGATCCCCCTGTGTGCCATACAATGCCCCAGGGTGCCACTTCTAATTGGGAATCAAAAGAATGTGTGTTTTGCGAGTCGTGTCTGATGTGTGACGTTCCCTGAAGGGTAATCGACCGCTTTAGATTCCATCAGCCCTTATAATCAAATGTACACTACACACCTTGATCTCCCTGACAGCCAACAGAGAGAGAGAGAGAGAGAGAGAGTCTCTCCACCTCCTTCATTATATACTGTAATCTCCCCCCATCACCTCCCCTACACCCCCGGGAATTATTTTTCTTTCTTTTTCATCTCACCAGACCTCGCCATGTAATATATTGTAACTCCAGAATCCTGAAAGTCACCTTATCTGACAAGCAAACACCCAGGCGAAGATGTATTGGCCGTACAAGGTATTGTATTGTGTGCAAACATACAATACGTTGTCCGGCCATAGATTACAGACCTGTGAATATTAAAACAATTTGCACGTTTCATGGGTCCAAGAGAAAAAGTATCGGCTCCTCATTGTCTGTGTATAGGCCGCAATAGAAAAAAAAAATTAAGTATAGGCTATTGTACTCTATGCTATTGTTACGTAACCATTGCTAGCCAGCGCTAGCCAATGCTAGGCAATGCTAGGCAGTAAAGGTATTGCTAGTCAACGCTAGGCAGCACTAGGCAATGCTAGGGAAAACTAGCCAGCGGTAGTCAATGCTAGGTAGCGCTAGCCATTGCTAGCTAGTGCTAGCCAATGCTAGGCAGCACTAGCCAGTGCTAGGCAGATCTAGCCATTGCTAGCCAGCGCTAGCCAATGCTAGGCAATGCTCGGCACTAGCCATTGCTAGCCAACGCTAGGCAGCACTAGCCACGAGGCATCAGAGAATAGGGGAGGCCATAAATTATTTATGAACAGCTGCCAGCGTTGGGACTCCGTCATTGTCGGGACGCATTCTGGGCCCTCTGTGGCACTGCCGTCTGTGGCCTGACCCTATAACTTGTAGAGTAGGGTGGAGGAGGAGGTCTCTGTGCCCCTCAGCGTGACCCCGCTCGACACAAAACCCCAAGTGGGCGATCGGCAGCTGTCCGGAGGAATGCTCCATGCGGGAGGCCCTTCATGCACGTGCTAATAGCAGAGGTGCCCCCCCCCCCCCCAGCTCAAGGAACATGGGGGCGGGGTTAAGAACAATAATTGGAATACAGACAGACGGTAGCATCCTGAGTGGGTGTTAAAGCCATTCTATGCAGCACAGCCCATTTCAGCTCCGTATACGGTAATTATCGTACCTTAAAAGCAAACAGGGAGCCCGTTCGTATCATATACTGTAGTTAGTGGACCAACCACTGATGTTTGTGGCCAAAGAAAGGAATACTACATTTAGCCAGGAATGTATTGGTTATATAACATTGAACTATCTACATTATAATACCGTATATTAACATGATCCTGAAGCTTTAACAAATAACACATTTAACAAATAATTACTATGTATTAAGTAATATTTAGTGAAGTAGAATACTGTAGTTTTTAAGCACGTTTAGAAGTAGAAGTCTGGCCCCATTTACTGCCATTTTAACTGGGTATATTGTTGTAAGAAAATAACTGAAAATTGAATTTGTGAAAAATATATTCACGGATCTATTAATATCAATCAATCAATCTTTATTTATATAGCACTTTTCATACAAATTCATGTAACACAAAGTGCTTCACACTACG
>JAODLL010005792.1:0-10343 GCA_026546735.1 Forbesichthys agassizii
TGTGTGTGTGTGCGTGTGTGTGTGTACAGGTGTACTGGTTCACTGTGTGTGTGTATAGGTGTACTGGTTCACTGTGTGTGTGTGTGTGTGTGTGTGTGTGTGTGTGTGTGTGTGTGTGTGTACAGGTGTACTGGTTCACTGTGGAGTTCGGCCTGTGTAAACAAGGCTCTGATGTCAAGGCCTATGGAGCAGGCTTGCTGTCGTCCTTTGGGGAACTGCAGGTGAGCGAGTGTGTGTGTGTGTGTGTGTGTGTGTGCAGTTGTGAGAGCTGCAGGTGAGTGTGAATTGATCACGTATTTAAATTCTTTACTGAACTGTCCGTTATATAATGTATACAGCATTCAGACGGTGCTTTTATTATGTACTTACCTGTGTCAGTATCGTGAAGCAGCTCACACACACCAGTTAATCAGAAGCAAACAACATCTGGTTAAAGGTACAGTCAACCAGGTCGTTATAGCTATGTAGACCCAGCTTCCTCAGCAAGGTGTTGTTTGTGACATATAAGGCCTTAACATACTTGCCGTGTTGGATGGCGCGCAGCCCTTCGCCTATGGCGTGCGTGGGACGCGCCCGCCTCGAGCACTACATACTCCACGATCTTCGCACAGCAACAGAAACAGGCTATTTTATGTTATAATTCTGATGTATTTAGCTGTTAAGCATGGCAACTAGGCACTTATAAGTATTATACAAGTATAAACTAGGCTACACGCCCACTCACGAGACCACAACTGTTGCAATTCTGCCCCAACAGATGTGAGTTACATTGCTCTACCTTTGTGTTCTAAAGTCTGTGGTACAACGTGACCATCATGACGCCTGTGTGTTCCAGTACTGCCTGACAGACAAACCCCAGGTCTTGCCCTTTGACCCAGAGAAGACCAGCCTCCAGAAATACCCAATCACAGAGTTCCAACCTGTGTACTTTGTCGCTGAGAGCTTCGAGGACGCTAAAGAGAAAGTTAGGTAAGACCACTCAAGCAGGTCATTTGCTTGGGTTTCAGAAGGACAACTAGCTTTTAAATCACGGATCAAATACCTCAATCTAAAGAAACTAATAAGCAGACAAGGACTAAAGAGGGACTGGTCAAGCTGACTGCGTCATACGACCTGTATAATAAGGCTGTATATATAGTGTAGGCCTGCCACCATAACTACTATGTCGACTCATCGTGCAATATATGGCTGATGTCTTTACAGTACATGCGTGTTGCAGACATGAGTTAGCCATGTTGTTCTGCTTCTGTGCTCTCGTGTGCCTGATAGCACGCACACGCAACTGACTGCAATAGGTGAATGACGTGTTCCTCAAGGTTTTAATAGCTGTTTTTCCAGACGTCTGCATTATTCCAGCCAACTCTGGAAGAATGAATGTGAAAATGTGCCATTTGTTTTTTTCGCTGCAAGGTTTACTTGGCCAAGCAATGAAATTGGTTTAACCAGTCATAGCGAACAATTGATGTCATGTGACAATAACCAGCGGAACAACATTGTTTACAAGATTCTGATTCGAATATTGTTCATCACAATTATTTCTGGGACAATATTATCGCCCAACAAAAACAGTCCTGGCTGTACATTAGCTCTAATGTCTCCTTGGATGCAGGACATTTGCTGTAACTATCCCCAGACCCTTTACGGTGCGCTACAACGCCTATACGCAGAGCATTGAGGTCCTGGACAGCACCCAGCAGCTCAGCAACCTGGCAGACAGCCTCAACAGTAGGTCTACACATTCACTCTGGTTACATTTGTCTGAAGTGTAACTGCACCCAAAATGGGCCTCGTGCACGTACGTTAGCAAGCGCAGCGTAAAACGGAGCGCAGAAAGAACGCAGATTTTCAAAACAGGCTAGTTACTTTAGTGTAAATGCGTTTGGAAACAATTGAAAGGAATTGTTTATTTATTTTGCATAATTGAGGCCTTCATCATCAAGACCAGTTTCAAACCTAAAGAGATTGGACAAAACCTGAAGAAGATATTATCCCGGGTAGGCCTATTAGTGCATATTACACAAAGACCAAACAGACAGAAAAAGGGTCTTTCAGTAACGGAAACCATGAGCTCCATACTGTAATTCATTCAGATTCACCAGAATAGGGTACGGTATTATAAACGAGAGACAAGTTGTGCTCATCGTGTTAAGAGTTTTGGGTCCCAGCAATTGTAAAAAAAAACTACTGTATATCAGGATATATTATAATATCATTATATAGATTACATTTTATTATTATGACATTAATGACTCCTCTTGAGGTTCAGTTAGCTTTTTCCCTGAAACAACCGGTACAAATGTCCTTAAACACTTTCTACTTTTTACTTTTCAGTATATTTTAGAGCCTGTACTTTTTAGTTGAATCAGTACTTTAAATCAGTAAGTACCTGTACGTAAGTAATGACTGTGTACTTTTGACACCTCTGCTTTTTCCTGACTTTTCACTGACTAAAGATGTGAATTTCCATAACCTATAATGAACACAGAAACAGGGCACCAGGACAGCCAGCATGGTGACACTAACTAAACTGAATATGATTGTGGTGAATGTTTGCGTATGTTTACTGTAAACATTCAGACCAATAGTCAAGATTTGTTGAGGCATCTCAAAATGTAATACCATGTCCAGTAACATGTTTATGAATGGGAACTAACATGCTGCAAATAGTATTCCGTGACAATCCGTGATTTGATCCCACCTCCCCCCAAACAAAACAAAAAAGCACAAATTCCATGAATTTCCTCTCTGGAATAAACTTGGTTAAAGTTAAATTCCATGATAGTAGCAGTCACCACCAGAATATTAGAACAGCAGATAGGATGTTTATTAATTTTTTTATAGAGAAAATAAAGGGAATATTAAAGCACATAAAAACAAGTTTAAGTGAGTGCTATGAGGTGAAGAAAATCTGGTACGTGTGATATTATTAACCAGCAGTGGTGGGCAAACGGAATATTGAACAACTTGGCCATAATGTTGTTTGGTTTTACATCAATTAGCATTTGTGGCAGATTGCAGACAAATTGTAAAGCTTTAATAATAGCAGATAGTTATAATAATAATTATACAAATTGCTGCTATATTATGCCTACATTACTAGCCTAATGCGATGTTGTATTTTATTCCAGGTGAGATGGGGATATTGTGCAATGCCTTGCGAAAGCTGAAGTAAGACATGTAACAAAACCACATATGTTATGACCTCATCTGTTTATAGGCAGAAGCATTTATCTATATTATAATCATGGGATCATTACCTCACATTTTTCTCTAAAAAGGCTAACCATGCAAACTAATAACGTGTGTTTCATCTGATCAAATACAAAATGTGTTAGTCTTGTAAATATTAGCATTCTGTCATTTATTTTATAACCATGTTTTAATAGAGAACATATGAATCAATCATAATTTAAATTAATAAGTATCTCTGCTCTCAAAATATATTTGCTTTAATCTGCCACACACACATAATACTGTATATCGGGAGGGAATGTTATGTTACAGTAATATATAAATTACATACTGTATTTTATGCATGAAGTGTTTGTAATTAATTGTGCTAATAAATACCCTATCATGAACATCACGTAGTCCTATTGGTCATATTAAGGCAACATAACAGTGAATATCTTCTTATAAGGCATTATAATATACAGTTGCAGCGCTTACGTACATCGTTGGATGCTTCATAGAACATGAAGTGGTAATGTGTGAAAAGGGCCTTTCATTCTTTCCAAATAAAAGCTATTCTATGGGTAAAGGATTACCTATTTTCCCGCATAGACAATGGTTCTTTTTTTTTCTAGTGCATGTAGAGTAATATGACACAAACGGCCCTGAATTCTGCGTCGTATATAAGACCTCGTCCTCTCGCTGATGCCGCAACGTTTGATCCTCGGGATCGGTGCGCACTGCGCAGGTGAGCGGAGTGAATCCAAATACATCGGCTCACATTCACCGAGAAAATAAAACGCTGGAGAAAACCCTGCAGACTAGATGAAGACGGAGAGCTTGCCGCCGCAGAACGGCCCATTTGCCGGCAGGAAGCAGAGTCTCATCGAAGACGCGCGGAAGGAGCGCGGCAGTGCGTGCGGCTCCCCCGGGGCCGCGGCCGTGTGCGCGGACAGCCTCGTGTTCGAGGAGAAGGACGGCAGAGTCACGCTGGACGTCCTGTTCACCCTCAGCAACGAGAAGAACGCCGGGTTCTTTAAAACGGGCAAACTATTCGAGGTAGGCCTACACTTTAGACTGGTCTGCTTGTCTGCAGGGTCTTTATTATTAATAATAATTGTTGTTGTTGTTATTATTATTATTAAAGATTTGATTTGTTTCTTGTTTAATAGAACATTATCACACTTTCCGTGTAATTTTTGTGTATTTTACTGTGTTATGTGTGGACTGCATTGTATGCTGTTAGTCATTGGGGGAGGTCATCAATCCAAAACGTTTTATAATAAACGGCTGGCTAATTCGTAAACAATAGTTTAGTGTAAATATGTAACCCTGTGTGTTGGCCAAAATAAAATGTGATTTTCTTACGAGTTTAATCTCTCATATCTCGACCTCTTTCAGACGTTCGAGGCTAAACTTCTCCACATCGAGAGTCGTCCGGGCAGGAAGGCCAAACGCAGTGCGTTGGAGCTAGAGTTCTTCATGAAGTGTGAAGTTCACAGCTCTGACGTCGAAGTCTTTATCAACTCGCTCAAACGAGTAGCCGACGATGTCCGCACAGTTCCCGACGAAAAAGGCAAATATTGAGCAAAATGTGATTTCAGTATTATAGGCCTAAAGATCGTGACGTGACATACATTCTGGATTATTTGAGATAATCTTCCCTTGGAATTTTCAAATTGAGTAGCCTGAAATCATGAAAGATTAACTGGGAATAAAACATACAAAATAAATAGGCTAAATTAATTGTTAAAATAGGTTAGGCCTGAAATATGCCTAGCCCTTTGAACCACTCAAATATATTAATGAATTGATCATTCATACATTAAAGACAAACGTCCTATATCATCTATAAATATAACCTATACAATAATTAACAGGGCCATGCTCTTTTTGTGTTTGTGTTTTGTAACCAGTCCCCTGGTTCCCCAGAAAAATTAATGAGCTGGACAAATGCAACCATCTGATCACAAAGTTTGATCCGGATTTGGACCAGGATCACCCGGTTCGTTTCTATCCCGTGTAGTTATTTGTTTTTGATTTGATGTCATAAGTGATTTATACCAACTAATTTTATTCGCAGGGGTTCAGGGACGCAGAATACAGAAAGAGGAGAGCTTTTATTTCCGAGCTGGCTTTTAACTACAAACAGTGAGTTACAAGACATTCCATTTTGAACAAATATTGCATATTAATGTACTTACTGTAGGCATAATAGTCATTCATAGCTATCCCTATAGGACGGTGACACGGGAGGTGTGTAGTCAGAGAGCCATGCACGCTAAATTGGTTTTAGGTGGTCCTTAAATTAACATGTATTCTGCTAATTTGCTCCCAAGTGGCGATCCGTTACCGAGAGTGGAATACACCGCAGAAGAGAAAGAGACGTGGTGAGCAGTTCCAGGCTTGCACATATCATAGGCTTAGATCACCACCTACTGGCGTAAACTTGAACTACACGTAACTGTGAGAATCACTGTTGAGTCTTTCAGGTGTGTCGTGATTGTCGTCTGCGTATGCATCTGATTTTATCTGGATCAAACCTATAATAGGCCTAATCATGTCAGTGTTAATAGCAACGGCAGTTTATGTCTTTGTGAAACGTTAATATTTCTTGTAACCAAATAATCACAATATGTGCATCTTACTTTATTCAAATAGTTATCCTTGTTTATATTTGAAACCTAAACTATAGCCCAATTAACATCATTCATGGATGGTAATAGTCTTAGATATCATTTTATGATCTTTAATTTATGGTATTTTACCTGCTCTGCTCCCTATAGAGATTATAATTAATCCATTATTTTATTAATTAATTCTATATATTTTTTAAGTGAATATAAGTAAGTGGGACAATAACCATAATATGCACCTTTTCCTGCATACGCGATCACTTTTTAATTGGACGATCACCTTTGGGCATGACACCCTGTCCTTGTTGTCCGTAGGCGCGAGGTGTACCGCACGCTGCGCGGGATCTACCCGGGCCTGGCCTGTCGCCAGTTCCTGGAGGGGCTGCTGCAGCTGGAGAACGAGGGCGGCTATGGAGAAGAAGATATCCCTCAGCTCGGCGACGTCTCCGCCTTCCTAAAGGGTGAGAGAGGAAGGCTGTAGGCGTATCTATTGGCGATGCCGCCGGGCCTCAATGTGGGATGGGCGGGTTCCAGTCAAAGCTTTTTGCGGGAGGCTTTTATTACATCGACGTGTCCACATTGGTAGAGAGATTAACTTCTGCTGAGATTATAGTTTTGAATCCCTTGTTGCTTTAGGGCAGGGCTGTTCAGCTCCGGTCCTGGAGGGCGGCACCCTGCATGTTAAAGATCTCTCCCTGATTCAAATGAACGGGTTGTTACACTGTTAAACGCCTGATTAAAGGTTGAATCAAGCATGTCAGAGCAGGGAGAGTTCTAAAACATGCAGGGTGCGGCCCTCCAGGACCAGAGTTGAATAGCCCTGCTTTAGTGTTTCCACAGCCACCCTGCTGGTGGATCAATCAGGATGGCTGACTGACATGACGTTGAAGTAAAGTTTGTGTTTCGACATGGCGACAGAGTTAGATGAGGCGATCAAAATAGTTGTAGCAACGCCTGTTGGGTTAAAGGTAGTCTCAGCCTCTTCCGTCCATCAGCACTACGTCACATAAGCATCTCTGTGGTGAACGTCTGATGCATAGACCCCTGTAAACTCGACATCACTTTACAAAATTGAGAAGTAGATTTTCATTGGCTGTAGCTGTAGTAGTAATTTGTGTGCGACGCTACTGCAGTATACTAATTTAATTTTAAGTTTCAGTATGCACTAACGTAGCCTACTTATCTACTTATCACGTTGTAAGTTTCTCAACATATTCCTCTGTATACATTTGTGTCGTAGTTGGTTTTTGTGAATGTCAATCAAATTACCAGATCTTGACGCAGTTAGCTAGCGCTGTGTCCCTTTACGTAAGGAAAGGCTGGCTCTGCGAGACTAGGTTAAAGGCTGCTCCAATTGTTTCAGTTAACCTGTTCCCCAAGTGCAGTACGGGTCTCGTAACACTGGGCTACATGTAAACAGCTTCTTCTTCTTCTCCTCCTCAGGGCGGACGGGCTTCCAGCTACGCCCTGTGGCCGGATTGCTGTCGGCCCGGGACTTCCTGGCCAGCTTGGCGTTCCGAGTGTTCCAGTGCACGCAGTACATCCGCCATGCCTCAGCGCCCATGCACTCCCCCGAGCCGTGAGTAGAGACAATGTCCTTAATAGGCAAGTCTGGCCCATTGGCTGCCATCTTGGTAAGGTCAAAGGCTGTTATAGGCAAGTCTGGACCATTGGGTGCCATCTTGGTAAGGTCAAAGCCCTTTATATGCAAGTCTGGCCCATTGGCTGCCATCTTGGTAAGGTCAAAGGCTGTTATAGGCAAGTCTGGCCCATTGGGTGCCATCTTGGTAAGGTCAAAGGCCGTTATAGGCAAGTCTGGCCCCTTGGCTGCCATCTTGGTACGGTCAAAGTCCTTTATAGGCAAGTCTGACACTCCCCTGAGCGGTGAGTAGAGACATCCCCCTTGCTACAATCCCGCACGATTCCATGCCTCTCAATCTACGGGGAGTGTGTGTGTGTGTGTGTGTGTGTGTGTTGTTTTATTACTCTTTTCCGTTTAGTAAAATTACATATACTTATTTTTATATGGCGGCAAGATAGTCTAGTGGTTGGGTGTTTGACTCACGGTCAGAAGGTTGTGTGTGTGAGTCCCAGAGTTGACCTAATCCCTACCTGCTTCACGTGATAACTGCAAATGTTCTCATTTAAATCCTTTTTAGATTAACATTCATCCAGTAATTCTTATTATTCATTATGAACCCACTGTGCGTCTACACAGGGACTGCTGTCATGAGCTACTAGGCCATATTCCCATGCTGGCAGATAAAGAATTTGCCCAGTTCTCACAGGTGATGCCAATGATCAACATTATGTCTGGACATACAGTTACAGGAGATCTGGTTTACAACTCACTATACTTTGAAACCTTTCCAGGAGATTGGTCTAGCCTCGCTTGGAGTCTCAGATGAGGATATTGAGAAGCTTTCTACAGTAAGTTCAATCAGCTCACATGTTAAAATTCTGAAATATTACACATGAACAACCAGAAGATAATTCTTCCATTTTGTGTTGCTTCTCATTTTGAAATGTGAGTGCCACCTTGTGGATACATTGTGTTTCTCTCACAACAGTTATACTGGTTTACAGTGGAGTTTGGCCTTTGTAAGCAGAATGGAGCAGTGAAGGCGTATGGCGCAGGACTTTTATCCTCCTACGGAGAGCTGATTGTGAGCGTTTTTATGTGTCCCGGTGTTATGCTGTTGTTTCCTAACCTGACAGATATCTGTGTCGGTTAGCCACATCCATCTGGGGAGTCGTCCATTGAAACTTTCAAAGATGGCAGGTGATTTCAAAGAAATACTTGGCAGGTGATTGGACGAATCTGCATGTGAAGCAGCAGAGCCTGTTGTTAAATCCACTCTTGCAGTAGAAAAGTCAGGAGAAGAGTGAAAACATATTTTCCATTGATAAAAGCCTTTGCTCTTCTAATAAATTAAATAAAACTGATGCTATATTGTATCATCTACAATAACCTCTGAAGGACCCGCCATTGTTTTTAAGGGAGTTGTTCTCAAGTCGCCATCGTCACACTTAAAGCCACGCCCGTAGCTAACAGTACGATGCTAGGCTTACCACCCTGAAACAAAATGATTTCCAAGCTCTACACACTGATTCTCAAGGTAATGTCAAATTGAGGCTAGATGTTTTACACTCCCTTCACAATGCTGGCTAACTGCGTCAAGACCTGCCTACTTGACAGGAGAGATAATTTGATACTTTGAGGTATTTTTATATTTTGATACGACCACTATTGTAGATAACTCAATTACTGAGTCGAACATTAATCTTGAGGAATTTGTTGGGAAATATAAAAACATGAATCTGGTTTTCAGGTCTTGTAAATCTGTTAAATAAGCACAGTAGGCTACGGTTATTGAAATGAACAGACCAGCATTTGTAATAAACCACTGCACTATTGTCATAGCTGCCTTGTCAAACAATACTACCGTAACGCTGCCCTATCAAAAGTTGATACATTACGTGTTCAGCGTTCCCATTTCATTACGTGTTCAGTGTTCGCATTTCCAAGATCCAATAAATTTCTAATTGTCACAGTATAATGTGATTGAAAAAGCTCACACGTAACGTTATGCCTACATACGGCACAGTATGTCGAGGAAGCACAATTCGACAGGTAGCGTAAATTGTCAGAACACAAAATTACCTACAGTATGAGGACTTGTTAGTGACAATGCAGCAGCCAATGTAAATATATTACCCCACTCCCTTACAGTGTTGTCGAGCTCAGGAGATTATGTGCCAGACTGTCAGCGCTAACTTAGGGCTGGCCCCAAATATTTGAATATTCAGGTATTCGTTCGTTGGGAATGTATTCGATTTATATATTGGGATTCGAGTATTTGTTTTTTTCACATTATGCATGCATGTTTTCCCATTAATCCCTACTGTCTCCATATAAACCCACATGTTGAAATGTACCTGCCTGCCCTACACTGTGTCATCAACACCATTGATTGTAATTGGCTCTGTCTGTAAGAAGAGAGCGATTCATTCAACACACACTCGTATTGGCTAATACAGGATGTATATGCTATTAGACAGCTCTGACTTGGTCAATTGACGTGTCAATCAAAGGGGCCATTTTGAGCGCATGGCTACGTTTACATGTGTGCTCACTGAAGCTAGGTGAATCAAAGATTACTTATGTTATACTTCTTAATTATAGTCCAGTGTTTTTTAATGGGGTTTTTGAGAGAGAATTCGAATACTTGTTCGGAAATCTGTAACCTGCCCTACGGTAGCTGCTTATGTGACATGGTGCGGATCTTTCCACTTGTTTTCCAGTACGCCCTGTCCAATGAGCCCGAATACAAGCCCTTCGACCCAGAGGAGACAGCTGTACAGCCCTACCAGGATCAGACATACCAGCCCGTCTATTTCGTTTCCGAAAGCTTCGAGGATGCCAAGATTAAGTTACGGTAACTACTGTATGAAGAGAGCTCTATCTCTGCTCCCATAGAGATGCATTACGCTGCTCTATCTCTGCTCCCATAGAGATGCATTACGCTGCTCTAT
>JAODLL010005793.1:0-10341 GCA_026546735.1 Forbesichthys agassizii
TTCCTGTTTACGGTGAAGGCTGAGACGGTTAGGGAACTGAAAAGTCTTGTCCAATGCAAATTGCGATGGTCCACCAATTTAGCCATTGGGAAAAAGTCAACTGCAACATCGTACAGCTGCAGTCTGGGATGAAGTATTCACGCCTGTTAAAAAAAACCCAACAAAAACACTGTAAACTGTAAAGCAATAACAGTCAATGAAACCCTTGCGCCTCAGGCTCCCTTTACACATGGTCAAAGGAAATGTATAGAGGCAACTGGAAAAGATGACTACTGTACTGTAGCTAGCATTAGCTAGCTAACATAACGTATTGTCGCTATAGAAAATATGAAGATGTGGGTTCACAGAAGGAAACACCCTGTAAAACCACATTTACCGTATATTACTATATCAGGGTTACAGCCGGTTTCACAGTAGCACATGGGAGCTACTGTAACCATTATAGTACTGTAATGTACTGAGTTATATGGTGCTAACGTTAGCGCACAATGGTGCGTGGTCTAAGTGCAGACACAAGGAAGTAGTCTAATTGTTACAGTAGCTACTGGTACTGTAATCTTGATTCATTTAAAATGTGCAAGTTACATTAACTTATAAACCGGAGCCATTTTCTCTTCTACTTCTCATTACAAGGACACCCGATAGAATGAAAGTTGAATATTGCATATTTATTGGAATTCTGATCAGTTCAAACAACACGGTAACGGTACACAGCAGTCAGCACAATAGATTACCCGAACGTTGGACCCGTATATACACTGTACTATCGAATGACAAAACAACTTCATTTAATAAAAGTAGCCTCCATAAAACCAGCAGGATTTTAAAACAACTGTAGCTGTAGGCCGATATAAAAACCTTAGTTAAGATCGAAATTGTGATTTAAGCAGCATTGCCACCTGCTGGTCATTAATAATATTTCAACTGGAAAGTGTGATTCATTGAGTCAAAGTGACAAAATGCATTTCGTGCCTTACGAAATGCATTTCGTGCACATCATAGCATACCAATGCATTACGTGACTCACTAAGTGACAAAATGCATTTCGTAAGTCACAAATGTCACGAAATGCATTTCGTACCTTACAGTGTATTTTGTAAGGGACGAAAGGCATTTCGTGCACAAAATGCATTTCGTCCACATAATGCAAAGGGCATTGATCCTTTCTTCCACAAAATGCAAACATCTGCCAATTCCGTGCACGAAAGTACATGCTGCATAAATATTTTGTGGACAAAATGCAAACGCATTTATGTTTTTCGTGGACAACAGGCGTTACAGTGCTATATGATTTCGTAATACATTGATTAATTCGTAGCACATAAGGAATTTTGTCCACGAAAAAGTGTGTGTGACGCCCAATAGTCGACGCACGCAGCATCAGATTTAACATGAAGCGAGGTGATGGATTTTGTATTTTAGGATTGCCTCCAAAACTTATGTAACTCACCCACATTCCAATACTCAAGGTTTCATTTACGGGTAGAATTTGTTGTCCCGCGGCGGGGCCGCGCCCTCCGGTCTGGCGCGCTCTCGGGCCCCGTCCCCGGAGTACTGACAGCCGATCTGCACAGGTGGCAATCAGGGCCCCACACCTGTTCCTCGTCCCGTGATTGCTCCCCTGTCCTTATATACTGTGCATTTGATTTCACCCATTGCGGGTTATTGTTTGTAAACTGTCAAAGCTAACCGTGTGTATATTTCTGTTTCGTGTCATTAAAACCTGTTATTATTTTCTTACCTCCGTTCTCACGCCACATTTGTATTATCAATACTATTGTCTTTTCGAATGACCATGCTTTGGAAGGTTGGACTACTGTCCAAGTAGTCCAGGTTAACATATAATTTTGTCATAGGCTAAGGTATACACCTGCAGCCATACAGTATTTTACACATTTTAGCTAAATATGCATATTGAACTGCTACAGGAACAGGCTTGCATGGCTAGGAGGCTAGATGTTAATGTTACAACTATTTGCTACCTACACTAGCATTTAAAGCAATATAAGCAATAATATAAAACCTGCTTTATTGAAAATGTACTGTACGTATAGGTGTACTAGGCCTACAGTGTGTCAAGAACATACAGTAGTCTATTGGTAGCACCAATTGCACCAATTCCGACATTTTTAGCAATGCAATATATGGTTAATAATCACTAATAACGTTATTAATTGTACAGCCTTAATAGAAAGCTATAATGGTACAAAGAACTAATGAAATAGACTATCCATAAATCATACAGTAGCTCGTTATAATACACTGGCATGCTTTGATGTGCCAGGGCTTTCTATTTGTGTTTTATTTTGATGTCTGTCTGTCAGCTGGTAACGGTACAGATGTTCGTGTTTGAAACAGTGGACATGCACTGACACACATTACATGCATGGTTGATTTGATTTACTACAAAATGAAGTGGCAAGACAAGATAGTCCTTTAGTGTATTGTGACTATACTGCTCAGTTCCCCTTGACAGTGTGAGCTTTTGTGCAGCCTGCTATGGATGTAAGCCTTGTGTCTGCCCTGGGGTGAAGAGAGGCCCCTGGCACTTGACATAAACTCAATGCCCTGCACTGTTTACAGGCCATCTTGCTTTATGGAAAATGAAGAAAAGATGCCTTGAAATATATCTCACTGTCTGAGCTGTGGCACCAGAAGTTCAACTGTTTTGACCTGTAATGAGATTCTAGAAAGAGGTTCCTGAGTTTCCTGTAAGAAGCATTTACTCACATTTCCAGTTGCATCTTGACGGATAGTTTTCTACTGTGGAATTTGTGTGGAGCCATGGTAAGAAACAATAACTCAAATTTCTTCTTTTCTCTAACTTTTATGACAAAACACCACTAATTTTAATTTAAAATTATGTGAAAGAGTGCAATTGTACACTGTATCATAGTTTTGTGATATACACGTGTAGATCTACTAAAATAAATAAACACTATAATCTGTTTTAATTAATGTAGTGTAAGTGTAACTTGTATTTAAATGTACATGTATGTGTAAATGTTGTGTGTTTATTCACATTAATTATATCTATTTTGGCAGTGGACCATAAAACACATAGGAGCTGCACCGCATCTGTTGCTAACTGATTCTGTCAGGAAGAGTTATCTTTCCTGTGCACCAAATGACCTCTGTGTGTGAATTTAACAGTGATATATTACAGCTCCATGATTGATGTTAAAGGCTATCAGTTACACTCACACCATTTCCAAGGCCAATTCCTTTCAAATGTGGCAAGATAAATGGTGAATCGACAAGTGTCTGCGAACCAGAGAAATGCTTGATATGTTTTCTACCAACTGACAGTATCATCCCACACTGCCCTGTGAACTAATCACTCCATTAATACTCCCATGTTATTTCCTCTATCCATCTAAACTACACTCTCTACAACACCCTCCCCAATATGTCTGAGGGTAGGTTATTTCACAGAGGTATGCTATACTGTAATGCCAAAATCCTTATATTTTCTCCTGTCTTTGTTAAAATAAGCTCTTATATAATGTTAGCACATTGTTGGTACTTAGGATTCTAGCAGTAATTTCTGGGAATTGTAATTTGTATATTATTAGATAATGTATAGCTAGATTTCCCTGATTACCAGCCAGTAGGCTAACAGAATGTTGGTTGCTTACGACAACTGGGGTGTGAGCTGTTATATTGACAAATGTTGTCAATACTGTAGTAGCTGTTTTGAAAAGAGTGTCTGATAAATGCTGTAAATATACTGTAGCTTAAATGTCAATTTGTATTAAACTTATATTTGGTGTCACAGTCAGTGATAGTATGTATCACACTTATATAATGTTTTACTGAAGCATTTTAAAGCAAGACATTGTTGGAGGGACAATTGGTCAGTGGGAGTCGGTGGCAGTTACTGTATCAGTTTTTCTGACAGACCCAGCAGAGCTCTTAATTAGCTATGCACTGAAAATGACTAGTCAGCCGGAATTCTCAGGAGATTGACAAGAACTTTTTCCACTGCAGCAATTTCTGGCCAACTGTGTATCGCAAGTAAGCCTTATGTGCCTGTTAAATAGCCTACTGTGAGAGTTTTGCACTCCAAAATCCTTCTGATAAGAAAAAGCAAACACATTATGGTATTTGTCCAGTGCATATAACAGAGATATACTTTACGTCAATTTCACAATACAAGCTAGGGGAAGATGCTGAAACAAACAAAATGGTAAATGAATACAGTATATATGACTATAATTAATACTTGATTAGAATATGAAAATTGCCGCGACAGTTGGAACCGCCATTACTGTACCTCTATATACAGCAATTAGTTGTGTTTAAAACATAAACAGTTAGCTGTATGGGGCAACCATCTGCGGCGCCATAACACATTATTCAAAACCTTTCATCATTCCTTTGTGTAAATTTCAGGTTTTTGTGAGACACCACGACTTAAGCCTTAATGAAGCATGGCTTCATTACAATTTGTTAATGTATTCATTCATCATCAGACATTTCTATCCAACGTTACTATTGTTCCAGAAGCATCTGGATGTGAGCCCTGCACCAAGGGAGGAGAACAACAGCCCTCTACCCCAAGGCTGGAGATGTTACATCTCACCCGATGGCCAGCCATATTACGTCAACAGCTCCAGGAAAGGTAAGGAAATCATTTTTTTAAAGAACAGGAAAGAAAAACAGTATGTAGTTGGATTCACTGTAACCTCCAAACAATTACTTTTTCCGCTGTATAAAGTATATTGTCCTGGTTTCTCAGACCTGGATTAAACCTAGTCCAAACTAAGAACATGTTTCAATGGAGATCTTCATTGAAATGTTCTTTTAATCTTTGACTAGTCTAAATCCATATCTGTGAAACCATATACACATCACGCATATACAGTCTTGAACCTTGTTGTTTAAACTACAGTATACTGAATACCGTTTGTTTAGGCCTACTGCCATTTCATTTTATCCTAGCGGAATCATTATGTTAACATAATAAACCATAAACAGCCGTGGATTAGACATTAGTTGGCCTGTTACTATTCCTGTCTGTCATCATCTCTGCAGTCAAATAGGCCTCCTTTCCGCTTTAATCTGATTATCATACAAGTGTAACGCTATCTTGCCAAGTGGCCTTGCCAGTATCTCAGTGGGACTATCCATGGCTTCAGTGGTGCAAGGCTGCTTCTGAAACCATTTACAGCTATTTCCCTGGTCATTTTCATTAAGCAAAAGTATAGTGTTTTTGTGTGTTTCAGTTTGTGTGCAATAATAATGTGCATTCATTTGGGAAATGGTCCATTGGCATAGAATAGGTTTCCCACAGGACAGACAGCCAGATTCAACAACAGCAACCTCAGATATCTGGCGGGAGACACACTTTGGCACAGCTGTAGAATAATAAATCATAGAAAATCAAGGGCTATTTTTAAATACAGTGTAGCCATGTGCATCTTATCTTGGGAGCTACTCAGTTATGTAATTGAACCTGTTTGTACAGTATCATACAATGGTGATTGATTGGTTTCCCGCTCAGTACAATAGCTCTGTAGTCTACTACTTACTGTATCTACAGTAAGCCTCAACGTGGCTGTTCTGGTGCTTAAGTGTGGATAAGCATTTTTATGTAATTCCAGAAACAACATGGCAGCATCCATCTATTTCAGGATCGTCACCACGGAGACCAGTGGCACAACATAGCTCGTCAGCATATGGTAATGCTGCATGTCTTTCAACCCATTTAATAATTGTTACGCCGTGACGGCCACATGGCTCGGCGTTTAAAAAAACAAAAAACAGAAAATCAAACCAAAGGGTGTACAAAAGCAGAACACAAAAGCCTACTAATGAAACAAAAAGACAGCTTGTTCAATCACGTAACATAAACGTATGTACAGCTAACCTAAACGTGAACATGAAATAACCCACAACCAGCCTATAAGCCTTCACACCCACACAGCTGAAGGCAATCGGCTGATTGCACGTGTGGGTGCGAGGCGCTGGTGACACGGGCAGTCCACCACCGGCCGAACCACACACCAGCGAAACAAACCCGGAAAAGGTTTGCCGTAACCCTGGACGTTGCAATAACATGATGCTGTTTACATCAATTACCACTATAAACCCATGAATAACAACATTACAAGATCTTGATTGCTCATGCTCACAGGGAATACCCAGTTAGATTTCTGTTTAGATTTGTGACATTTTCATTCTAAATTCCTGGCCACCAGTTGAGTTGAGGGCTTTGACTGTTTTTTTGTTTGTAATTGTGCTTCCCCAGACCCTCTATTACACAACATATACAATACAGTATATGTGTGTGTGTGTGTCTATGAATATATATATATATACACATACACATACACACACACACACACACCGTCTATATCTTCTGTGTCCTAGGAATGGGCTTGTCTTGCAAATATTGTTTTATTACTGGCTGTTTTTACTTCTTTTGTTTTTATCTATAACGGTGAAGCACTTTGTGACTATTGTCTGAAAAAAGCGCTATATAAATAGTGTCGTCTTCTTCTTCTTCTTCTATTGTGAGGCCCACACACAAACACTGTAGAAGCAGGCCATGGTAGTTTGTACAATGCTTTTCTCATGCACTGTTATGACGTAATATCTGGCAGCAGGAACCTTCAAATAGGGAGGAGAAAAGCTTTATGATATTACAGTAAGAATTGTTTTTGTGATATGATGTAGTTGTATGTGCATACGGTGCAATGTATTTGGCAGGTGCTCTGCATCACCCTCCTGAATCACCTGCATAAAATGCTGAACACCACTAGCTCATAAACGTATCTATGTTCACGAGACAGCAGGCTACTAAAATAATGCATTGCTAACTTTATTCTGGAGGTTAAATATAATCTGCATCATCCAGCAGTTACACAGTAGCTTGTTACACAGTGCAGGACGTTGCCATGAATTGTGCAGTGCTTGTGCACGTCAAGCACGACATACACACACAAACCTATGTGCACACCTCCACTCTCCATCTCCATGGCTGGGGGTCCTGTATCACAGAGGTTGCATGGTTACCTTTAGCTGGCGAGGGGTCGGGGTGATATGCATCGAGCGGACAGCCTAATTGCAGGCAATGAAGGGCCTATTAGTGGCCGCTAGGACAGGACCAGAGACATTGCTACAGATACAGTAAGTACATAGGGCTTTATAAAGTACTAGAGCGTTCACCCTCCCCCGCACCACAAATCCTGAGGGGAGAAAGAAGAATGAATGTGAAGGAAGGATGCAAAGGAGAGATGCACGTGAAATGAGATGCAGTTGGTCCCGAGAAGAGAGAAGTCTTAACCTTTAACATTCGGTTTTGACATGAGGCAGAACAAAGCGAGTTTCCCCTCCAGGGGTTGAAAGAGGATTGCCAGGCTGCTTATTAACATGTAATGCTAACAACCACATCGAATATGACCTTTTCGCTATAATTGAGTCGTACGCTACCTCTCAAATTGTAGATTGCTATCTCCGCAGTGAAGTTTTGAGCTGGGAATTAGAGCGGGATACTGTGTCATTTGTTTTCAATAATGGGCACATTATCATCTGTTTATTTCCAGACAATGGATGCCAGGCCCACAGATCGACCACTGCTGTCCAAAACACAGAAAAACAGGTGTGCAAACTAGCATATATCATTAGCCTATATTATAATTATGAAGATATTGTGAGGCTAAATGTGGTTAGGTCCTATTGTTGCTGTTTAACGATGCCATGAGGAGTTTTGTGGAAAAGATTGTATTTTTCAGAGTAGACTGCATTTCCCAACTAGCCACATTGTCTTTGTTTTCCAGTATGTGTGTTTCTATTAAAGATAATAGGATTGGATTTTGAGCTGAGTTAGGTTTTTAAAAGTAATTTACCCTTTAATGAAGAAACTGAAATCAAAAGGAAACCTTTGCATATTTGATGATGATACAGCTTTGTAAATGGTTTCAATAATCGCCAAGTTAGACACAACTTCAACAGTGTTTGACATTATGTCATTGGTTATTTATCAAAATGAATTTGTTTCCAAAACGATCAGCATGTCTTCTCATGTGTTTTTGCACACGTGCCACACGTGGTCGTGCGATTAAGCGGCCGTGCACAGCGCACAGAATCCAAGGCCAACCCACGTGACTAATTACGAGATAGAAGAGGGCATGGCATGTCACACAAGCCTGTAGTGTAGATGGGCCAACGGTAGGGCCATTTGGACATATGGGGGTTTTTGGGGGGTTTTGAAAAGCAGCCAGCTACTTGAGTTTTAGCTGTCGCTGAGAGCACAAGGAACCCTGGGGTCTTGGGACAGCACGTTACACACGCCTGCTGCGTCTTCGTACTTCGTGCTCCAGATCCCAGGTCTATGTTCTGCGCTACGAAGGTGAGCGTGTGTGAGTCTCAGGCCGAACTTAAGGTTTTGTTATGTAGCCGTGTTGCTATGTGTTGGTACAGATGGAGGAGGATATGGTGACGCAGCATGTTGGCGTGGGAACGCAGCTACCGCGAGGCCGTCACGCCGGTGTTTGACGCCTCCGGTGCTAATGCTGTCGTGATGATAAAACAGGTAACGGTGTGGCTGCTATTGCCTGGCGCACATGCGCACACACACGCGCAGGCACATTCACGCACGTGCGTGTGTGTGCGCGCACGTGCATCAGGCAATAGCAGCCACACCGTTACCTGTTTTATCACAACAGCCTTAGCCCCGGAAGCCGAGCAGCAAACCTGCACACGCACACACATTGTTTACCTCTGACCAGCCATCCGCCCCCATTGCAACTGTGGTCTTTGCTGCTCCGCTGGCTGACGGGTGTCTGGCAGGTGTACACGGCCCCTCCCCCACCAGGCAGCTCCATCACACACACACACACCGTCGTTCCCTCCCGAACCTAAGCGCTTCATTCAGCTGTTCCACCCCTCCCCTCCCCTCTCCCACCTGCCCACGCACTCAACTCTGCCAGCTCCCCCCACACCCCCCTCCCTTCCCACCCTCATTCACACACCTTCAAGCGGCAGCTCTCTGGGGAGAGAGGATACGGAGGTGTGGGAGGACTGGCAGAATAATAAGCCCCCCACCCCTCCTTCCTCTCGCTCCCGCTCTCTCTCTCTATCTCTCTCTCTCTCTGTTTCTCCAGCCTGTCTCTCTTCCCTGTCTCCATGTGCATGCATGGTGTGTGTGTGTGTGTGTGTGTGGGGGGGAGGGGGAGTGGGGGGGGTGGAGGCACCAAAGCCCCCCCACCTTAAAAAAACACATAAACTAGAAACCCCATACGCTACTGTATCGCCTTCCCCCACCCTCCCACTGCTCACCGTAGCTCGGCAGCGCAGCCGAATGCAGCTTCAGTGTGTGTGAGCGTGCGTGTGTGTGCGCGCGTGTGTGTGTGTGTGTGTGTGTGTGTGTGAGTGGGGAAGGCTTCTCCCCACCGCCGAACAGCCGTAGCTGGAGCAGCAGCAGTGGTAGAGCGCTGCGATGATGGAAGCCAGCTTTGACACCGAGGAGAGCTTTGACGACCCCTCTTATCTCGCCCCGCAGCCCCCCGGCTCCCTCTCGCCGGCCAAGAGGCAGGTCCGCGAGGTCAAGGAGACCAAGACCACGGTGAGTGCCCCCTCCATGAGCATTATTACTTGTAAGACCCCCTTCCCTTCATTCCCTCTCCTGTCAACTGTCTGACTCTCTCCGGCCAGTGGGTGATCATTTAAACGTTGTGTATATTTCCATGTATTTATTTCTATGGTCTGCATTTGTAGTTGTGCCGTCGAGGAGGATCTGTTGACATTATGCCGCCTGCTGCTGTTGTTAACTCTAAATGATGGTGAACTGTACACACAATCGTAGCAGTCCCTCACCGGACTCCATTATGGGCTTGCATCATTATCCTTAATAGGGGAGCTCTCCGTCCGTCCCCTATGGCGTTGACTCAGGGTTGCTTAGCGGTGCGGAGATCACCTTTCCTGGAGAGATTAGCAGACGTGTGCGCGCAGGAGACCGGTTCCTGTCTCGTTGTTTGCACTTGTGCCTTCCCTGCAGTGTCCATATGCTACTCCAGAATCCGAGGAGGAGACGCGGGTTGCAAAGTAGCGGATTTACCCGATTTCCATTGATTTTCCTTTTGACATCACTTTCAGGTCTAAAGCCTTTTTAGTGAACCACAGACCGGATGAAGGTATTTTCAGGCTCCCACTGCCTTGGGTTGTGTCAGATACAGTTACTATTCCACATCTCCTCTGGCTGGGTTTCTCCATCGGACGTTGCTCTGGACATAATGTACACACCCCCGCCAAAAGATTACTAATCACCAGTGGTCTTTTGGTGTAGGGTACTAGCAGTACTGTGTACATTATTGTATGATTGCCTGTGTGTATGTA
>JAODLL010005794.1:0-10340 GCA_026546735.1 Forbesichthys agassizii
TCTGCACTAGAGGGTGCGTCGGTCACGTAGTACAATCAGATGTAGATGCAGTAACACCCCAAACCCACCAGGAGGCTTCAACAACATTATTACAAAGTATTTTTAAGAAATTCAAACAATATTAACTCTGTTACACTCGCATGTTTATGCACCCAGATCCTGAGTGTGAGAGCTTGCGTTTAATGGAGGAGTGTGAGAGCTTGCGTTTATAGGAGACAGCTGATGCTATGTATTCTGCTCTCGTTAATGTAGTAGAACTTCATGGGTTTGTGTTCTACTGTCGTTTATTGAAGGCGGTTGAGTCTCTTACCAAGAGACTTCATGACATGGAAAGAGAGAGACGGTCTCAACAACATCAAATACAGACTCTCCAAGGTAACCTACTGTGCTGTGACTCACTCATTACCAGAGCATTACACCCTCCTACAAACAAGCCAACACTCGACTCCTGGTTCTGACAACTCGAGCCTTTGTGTGTATTTATCTAAGGAGGGTTAACCCCCATATAAAGCCAGTAAAAAAATCTTGCTCTCACAGTAAACTGTCTGTCTCCCAGAGGAGGTCCACGGGCTTCATGAGGAGTCAAAGGAGAGGGAGAGGGAGTGGGATGAGGTCAAAAGGGGACAGGGTCCAGGAGCAGCGCGCATGTTGGACCAGTGGAGGAGAGAGGTTGGACGAGAGCTTAGCAGTCTCCGGGGACATGTCTCCAGTGCCACATCACTAGGCAACCTGGAGGAGAGGTGAAAGGGGGGCCTGGAGGATTAGCTGTAGGCCGACGTTGATTATAGGCTCTCAGAATGATTGGCTTGAAAAGGCACTCCTGAATCTCAAAATGTTTTCTGCCCGTGCTAAGTTTTGTGGTTATTTTTACAGGTGATTTTCTCTCATATGTTTTGGGAGGTAGGGGGCTAAAAGGTTTATCAACACTTGCCTCTTTGTTCCCTCAGTTTCAGTTCCAAACTCCGTCGAGAAGAGCTCGAGCACCTGCGCAGGGAGGTGGACCAGCTGAAAACTCGCCTTAGTGAGTAATGCAGACGTACTCTAGCAGCTGCCTGTCATTCAATTTACAGAACTGCACATGCCCTGGACTTAATGCAAGCACAGTCATGCTCAACCTGCCTCCCATTTTGTGTGCCTCTCTTGGCAGGAAGACAGGAGGAGGACAGCTTTTTGCAGCAGTCCGAGGCCAGAGAATCCAGGAGGCAATATGAGCGCAGCTGCAAGGTAAACATAAGGTTTCTCAGGATATTGATAATCCAATTATTGAGATTTGTTAAGGTTGTTAAACTCCATGCATTTGTCGTCGCAGACACTGGAGGAGCTGACAGATAGTTACAGAACTCACAGCAATGACCTTGCCAAGACTGTTTCTCAGTATACTCATACGCAACAGGAGGTCTGCCAGATAAGGTGTGTGTGTATGTGTGTGTGCACGTGCACGTGCGTGTGTGTGTGTGTGTATGTGTGTGTGTGTGTGTGTAAAGGATGAAACATTAAAATAAAAGCAGCAGGTGTAATTGTATGACTCACACAGCAGGCTATAGTACATTTTTGACTACCATCAAGCTGTCCTATTATGGGTTAAGCTTTTTAGTTTTAATAAAGTTTCATTATAAGATTTAATTTAACTGATTCCAGAACTATACACTGTTGATTAAGACCTAAAGAAATAACAAGAATTTGGAAGCCTTGTGACTAACATAATGATGCCAGAATTAGGTGTCCAGCGGGGGTCAAGTTTAACTGTAAACACTTCCCTTTATAGGACATTTTTATTTTTAAGATCACAAATTTAGAAGATGCTTTTTTCCACAGCAACTTAACAGTGAGTACGGTTACATGTACTAAGTTACATGTATTATACAGGTAGACATTTTGACTGGGAATCGACAGTCCTTACCGCTGCAAAGAGTATCTTGCCACGATTCAAATCTTTATGCACTGATTTTTTACTTTTTTATTTTCTGGAGCTATACAGACAACGTTATGTCTCTCATTTCAGAGGAGCACATTTTAAAACAGTGCTTGTTTCCTGTTTTACTTTGTATTGTTTTTTTGTATTTTTGTTTTTGTCATTATCTTTTTTTGTTTGTATTTGATATAATGTGCATTTGTCTACAGAATAACTGTTTCAGAGCTAAAAGATGATGTTCGCAGTTTGCTTCTCAGGGAGCATCAACCCACGCCGTTGCTGTCTCCCCCCACCTCAAGTGAGACCCCACAATGTATCTTGTAGTGCAGTGTTTCCTAACCCTGGTCCTGGGGACCCCCCACCCGGCATGTTTTAGATCAGTACTTCCTAACCCTGGTCCTGGGGACCCCCCACCCCGCATGTTTTAGATCAGTGCTTCCTAACCCTGGTCCTGGGGACCCCCCACCCGGCATGTTTTAGATCAGTGTGTCTCCCTACTCCAACACACCTGATTTAAATTAATGGGTTGTTGGGTTCTTATCAGGCTCATGCAGAGATTGATATTGACCCATTCATTTGAATCTGGTGTGTAGGTATTGTGTGTATTTAAATTGATTGTATAAGCATCATGGGCAGTTTGTTTTAAACAATGTCATAGTTTAAAGTGTAAATGTTTTGTCTTAGTGTTACATGTAGTTCCTGGGGCAGCTTCTGTCACCACCCCTAGCAACAATGGGAGACGTGTCAGAGGTCGAGAGGCAGAACCAGACTCTGACTCGGAGGACTTGAGCCCTACTCCTAGCCTGGCTGAGGTCAGCTCTGATGACCTGTCGTGGCTAGAACAGAATGAACCTGGTGAGGACCTGAGGGATCTGAATATAATGCTCCTAGTTGTTTTGGTGAATTTTGAAACCTTCCTTTTATGTCCTGGGCTTTCTTGACACTTCCATACCATGTTGAATCTGTTAAGATGGTACAAATATAATGTTTTGTGTATAAACTTGGGCTTTTAAAACAAGTATATGTTAGTATGTATTGTATAATGATGTTGGGTTATTGCGATAAGGCTACATTCATACAGTGTACAAAATCCAGAAAAACAGGTGTGCGTTGAAATGTCATTGCGTGCATGTTATTTAAGAATGTTGTCAATGGTGTTGCAACAAAATGGTCCAACTCTCATTTCCTGCTCTTTCTGGAGAGAGATATAGAGAATGGGTGCCCAACCACGCACACATGCTCCGATTCCTTGGAAGACTGTAACAGTAAATCACTGTTCCTGTCAGAGATTGTGATCTCTGTTCAAAATTTGATCTTATCTAAACACACTGCTGAACTGTTGTCTTCGAAAGAAACATTTACATTTCTTCCAACCCCGTCACTACACGAAGCACAGAGCCACTAACCACTCCCTCTCTTCTCTGTTCCTCATCTAAACCAGCTCTTCATCAGAAAAGTGTCAGACGGGTACACTTGAGCACTAGATCCAGACGAAGTGAACTTGACAGTCCTGACATTGATCTTGATGAGGTGTCAGGAGCAGACATTGAAGATGATGATGATAACATAGACCTGGGATCGGACCTTAGCCTTAATGACCTCTGAACTTTTTAGACACCTCCTTGAAGTTTGGATAGGAGTCTCTACACAAATCCATACGTCTTTTTTTTTTCCCTTTGGGCTGTTTTTTATTACGTCGGATTAGTACTATTCAGTTTGTATACTGGTAGTACAACTTCAGACACAGATCCATCATGAATTATTTGCTCTAACTGTCTCCACATGTAGTACAGACTGATAGGTATTTTTATAATCAGGATTGTATAAAAGGGAATGGTATTTCAGCGCCATGGTTTGACCTCACCTGTGCCACAAGTGTCAGGCGTAATACAGTATTAGTATTGACTAAGTAAATATTTTTCTAAAATGGTCTAGTCCATTTCCTAAACTTTTTTCCTTACATAAGATATCTGGAATCAAAACTGTAATGGAGAATTTATTTTTAATTCCTAAACGTGCAAGAGAAAGGCACGGCTAAAAAGCCATTAGTAATATTGAGAGCTCTCTTCACTCCTATATAAAAGGACATCTGTTTTTCTATGTAAGATGTGAGTCACTGTGCCACGCTTTGTGCCAGGCTTTTGAATATTTAATTATCCAGACTCCCCCAATGGAGGGCTACATTGAAAAGCCAAAAGCAAGTAATTCCTCTGACTAGTGACTTTTCAAACTAGCATTGCTTTGGCCAAGTAGTATGCTGTGCTGCTGCGTTATAGTAATGGCTAGTCACTAGAAGTAGTGTGTTTTGGTTGCTACATTACATTTAATAACCTATTTTTGTTATTTACATACTGTGTGTGATATACAGTATTTGCTATTATGACGTAGCTGCACATAGAACATTTGAATACTCATAATCTCAGAAATCAGGCTGGCTTCAAAATACCTTTAATCAAAAAAGCATCAAAAGTTAGTTAAGAGAATTATACACAGAAAACAATGTATTTTTACAATCAGGAAACATTTGTTGCATCACACGCAGGGTAGCCGATGGTATTAACATTGTGATGTCTAATTAGAGTGTGATTTAACAAACCTAGTAGTTAGTTTCTGTACGGGGGAAAAAAGATTGAGATCAAATCAGTGTATCAGTAAATTGTCTCTATGCTAATTAAGGGCAAGCTAATTAATGACCTCACTGTAGCTCTGTTTCCACTCTCATTTCCTAAGCATTTCCAAAACAAATGGGGACAGTTAGGAAAATCAATATAATGTAGCCAATGCCCATGTAGCAGTTAGCATTGTGAATGCACAGTACGACAGTATGCCTATAGGAGCCAGGTGGCTGTCCATTCAAAACATAAAGAAATTAACATCTGGGAACAATTAGAACAGTGACTAATGGAAAAGGTGTGCATTAAGAAAAATACTATATACAAATAAGAAATATTATATACGAATAAAAATGAATAAAATCAATGGTTATGCTGTTGTGAAAAAAAGGCTCTAAAAAAAAAACTGCCAGTTTCAATGACAGCCTACTGGTGAATTTGCTCCAGGCTATTCTTAATACCTAGACAAGCCAGAGCACTACCTTGGCCCTGTGTCTGTTTGTGTGGGAGTGGAGCCACTGTGCAGGGTACAAAGGGTTTGAATAGACTTAAATAGAACAACGTTATACAGCATCCAGTGAGCGCAGGTCCTGTCCTGTGTAAGGCACTCTCTGTAGATATTAAATAACAGTAAAGTACTCATTAAACTAAAGCAAATACAGCAGGTCCATCAACACAGAGGGAAAAACAGCACTTAAATACCCCTCAGCACACCTGTAAATATAAGCACATTGTAGAAAATTCTCACACAGCCACAATCACACAATTCTTAAAACTCACATCAACAAGTATTTTCCCCATTTTCTTCCACAACTTCAAACATAAAGTGCAACATTATTAACACGTGTATGGCCCTTAACCAGACCTGCAAGAGAAACACTACTTGACCCAGCTTAGCCAGCTTGACTTTGAAACAACACAAGAAAAAAAAATTACCTGTGTAACTCGACGGTTCTCAAACCAAACGGTGGGTCAGATTCCCAGTTTGATATTTGTAATACATTTTTTTTGTATTTGATCTTTAATAAAAAGGTTCATACATTTTCAATGCTATGTATGGTTGTTAATACTGTACCTGTACATTGATGCTTTTATGTTTTATATGCAATAAATCATAAAAGTGGTGAAAATGCTTTTGTCTCCCATCTGTCTATCCATCCCCATCCCAGTGATGGATTATGTTGCAATTTACTTTATTGAATTAGTTATGAATCTAGGTAAATCTGCCATAATCAACATAAGGAAAAACTGAAACTTTGTAGAATTTCTCACAATGCTGGAATAGAAACATTCCAACGCATTATGTCATTATGTCGCCAAATACAATATTTGTGACACCTTAGATGTATGGAGATCCGAGAAAGGGCGACAATTCAATTGCAATTTCCTTCATCTATTTCTACAGCTATTATGATCAAAACATCATGTACGCACTTCAAAGTCTCCCCCCAGGATTTGATTTAAATCCCAGTGCTCTCTTTATACGGGGTCGATGAAGGAAGGGACGCTGGCTAGCTACATTGCTGAGGCATGGCCCTGGGCTTAAACACTCTTAGCTCACTCCCCATTCTGTCAGTAGCTGTACATGGACAAGGGTGTGTCCTCCATCATATCATCCTACAAGAAACAAAGAAAACACAATTATAAAGATAAACAAAGATATACGTATGGTATACAGTATATGAATACAGATATATGGTAAGATATACAGTATTTGAATAAAGATATACAGTATATCTTCCCACGGTGTGCCACTGTGTTAAAGCCTGTATTTTTAATAATGCTAATATAATAATATATGTATGTATCTGCTGTCTAACCAAATAAACAGGAAAGATGTGTGACTGCCACAATGTACAAATACATCACTTTTGAAGTTCATAAACAACCTTTATATTAATATTTGTTCAAATCTATCACTAGATCTAATGCTCATTACTATAGTATTTATAATTCAGCCAACAGTTTATATCCTTGTATTTGCCATGTAAGATGTCCTTAAGTGTTTAGAAAGCATCCCAAATAAAATGTATTATTATTATTATTATTATTATTATTATTATTATTATTATTATTATTATTATCTCCTATTACTATGAGATGTAACTAGACGTAACTAAGTAGTTAAATAAATAGTTAAATAAATAGTTAAAACTTCAGGTTTTGGACAGGGTGTTTCCGTATAGTATGTTGCCTCTGAATGCCATGAAAACTACATTTGTCAAATATCGCACCACCATTGTTTTTGAATGTAAAGCACGACTGGACAAAGCACATGTGCGCGCATGCACATAGAAATCCATGCGGTTTGTACGTGGTTGAAATGTGGACTCACGCACGCCTTCAACAAATACAATCTGGATGTCATTTACAGTATGTGCTCACCATTGGCAAGTCTTGGAGCCTGCGGAACTCAGGCTGGTTGTCTCGTGTGCGCAGCTTGAAGAAGAGGAACAGGGAGATGACGACAGCGATGAAGATGAAGGCTGAGACCAGACCAGCAATAAGCGGGTCAAGGGGGGGCGTCTGATGGACCACAGTTGCTGAAGACAACGTAAGAAATACTTATGGTAGATACTGTCAAGAGTAGCAACAAATGCCTTGAAAATACCATGTATGAAACAAAGTGGTCCATAGAAAAGTTGTGAGACGGTTTAAAGATTTGAAATAATATTTGTATTATTCAATGTAAACTATTATATTTAATAAAATGTACAAATTCTGTGTTTGTGCATGGGTCCACGTGTTAAATGTGGGGCTTTAATTATTACAAATCCATAATATATAATGTGCCAGGCTGCTTTAACACATTTAAGGTCCCTTTTAAACATTTGCTTACTTCGTGGCTTGTCCTGCATCCATGGATGTTGCTATATGTTTTGTATACCTAGATAGCAACAACCACAGAACAACACTCCCACATTCTCCTAGGCAAGACCAGCCCAGTATAACCACAAGAGTCAAGCAATGCGAATCCATCTTTTCTCTTAGCTTGACTTGACCTTTCCAAGTCGGTCAACAAGTCAATTGAGGACAATTGTATTTTGTAAACTAACACAACGAAGATTTAAATCAAGAAAGAGACAAGGAGAAGAAAATGACAAGACAAACAGAGAACGCTCATGTAGTCTCCCAAACACAGCACTGATTGTCCAGTGCATGGCAGTGATGGCACTTCTAGAAGATGTACTGTGTAGAGGCCAATTGTGTGGCTGTTTGTTCTAGTGTTTTCATCACATGAGCTTGTGTGTGTGTGTGTGTGTGTGGCGTGTGTGTGTGTGTGTGTGTGTGTGTGTGTGTGTGTGTGTGTGTGTAAACACGGACTGGCTTGTGCTGAAAAACAAAGAACAGGCCTGCTTTGTTGTGAAGCCAGTGTTGCTCCTGGCTATGTCAATATCCTTGTGTTGGGCAGTTCTGACCAAATCTGCATACAAACACAGGAAAGCAAAAATGCGACCACTCACCATCACTGCCCACGTTGAGCTGGGAAGGGGTGTCGACGTGACCTTTCGCCTGTGCAGATGGGCTGTTTGGAAGGGCGAGGGTGGGCTTGGAGTCGGTGCTACTCCGAGTCTCTGAAGGTGAACCAGAGTCTGTAGCAACTTGGGGAGGGGACCCCGTCTCAAAAGCGGGAAGCCCGGGAGTGGAGTTTGTGCTGGCGGAGGCTGAGCTGAGCGTAGTACCTTTAGCGATGGTAGTCTGGGGACCTGTAGCTGTGCCTGGTAGCTCAGATGTATGGGTGCCCTCAGAGGCAGTGGGAACTGGGTGTGTAGGTTGGGTCACGATGGTGTTGTTGGTCTGGGTTGATGGGGAATCTGGGTGGAGACAGAGAGCGAGCGAAAGAGAGAGAGAGAGAGAGAGAGAGAGAGAGAGAGATCATGCTTGACCTCTTCATTATGACCAGTTCACAACAACTGTTACCTGTGTACAATAATTTGTATAAGTAAGCAATGTTCGACAGACACAGATTTAATTTATAATGATATTATGGAATGTGTGTGTGTGTGTCTAAGACGTTTGAACTCTCAAAGCTTTCCTACTCTGTCTTGGTCTGGGAGAGCACAGATAACAATGTAATTATGCTCTGAACTTGCTGCTTAGCTTCCTGCTAATTTCCGCTGACTGCTGCAATATTTCTGGAGTAACAGCCCTTAGAAAGAGACAATAATCTACACTTCACTAGGTTAGTCCTCCTATTGTCCCAAGTCTTGTTCAAACCTTAGAAACATGAATCTGTACATAGGCTTCTACGTAGCTTTCTAAAATAACTAAAAAAATAATACCTTTTCAGTATAGCTGCCACAAAAACTGATGTCTATCAGGGTGAATTTGAGACAGCTTTTGTTATGATGAGCCCGTCTGCCACACATTCATCAAGTACTCATGCTGTATTCATGAGGGTTAGGGTTATGTTTAAATAGCTAGTACCTGTATGGTACCAGGTTTAGTTGAGTTATGACATACATTAGACACAGGGTCATAGTGACCTTAATAATATTTTAATATAATTGATTATAATTATAAATAATATGTTAATGTTGATTTGTGTCTGTCTTAAAAGATAAACTCATAAACCTCCAGAACTAAAGCTGTCTCAGCCCATTGTATTGAAATACAACTGCACAAAAGTGCACTTTTTTGGTTGAACTTTCAAATACAGTATTTAAAACTTGATTAATTATTTAGCCTCAATTTGATTTAGGTAATTTTTGTGTAGTGTGCAGGTTTCCATAATATTTGGTATCGTAAAGGTACAACAAGGTTTTTTCCAATACTTCCCAAACATTGTCCGTGTGCTTTATGTTCACAGATGATAAAGTTTGCAATTTATAATCAACAATTTAAAATGCCACCATGCCAGATTTTCAGATTAATCAGATGAATTGATGTACAGCATACAAAGAAATAATTGTTTGTTATATTACCTCATGCTGAACTATTACAGCTTTCAATTTCAGTGCAAGTGGAGGTAGCGTTTTAAGATTAAGATGACACTCGTGGGACATGTGTCTTTAATCCTGAAAACTATATCACTTCTGCAAACTCCATGTAGTGCCTTTAGAACCGATACCTACATTTCTTTTGGTTTTATGTTTTACAGGTATAAAGCAGTACAATGCTTTGGAAGGGAAGTTGTGTGGGAGCTGTGGCGTCCCCAAACCACGTGGTCCAAGTGCCCTGGGAGATCTGGGTATGAATCTGGCCCACAGTCATTTCACACTCTCAACCTCTCTCACTTCCACTTAATTCCTGTGTCTCTTCACTGTCCCATCTAAATAAAGGCAAATCCCCAAAAATAAACAGTACAAAAGGGATTTTTTAAAAGAAGAATGTAAAGAAAAATAAATAAACCAATTCAGAAAATGTGATTATTAGTTTTTTGTAGCTGTGAGACAATACCAGAGGTAATACCAGAGCCATGTAAAGAGAGAGTTGAGTCATCTCCGTTCACTCCAATGGAGCATTTTTTCACAGCAACAGAGCCTCAAAAGAGTTCCCGGAAGTTAGCCTAAATAATAATACTAATACTAATTTTAAATGTAAATCTGTGTATTTATTGACTACTAATTAACAAATAATTAAGTTATATATCTGTATATATATTCCAATATATATTACCAAGCACTTCCTGGAGTGGCTACATATGTATGTTCAAATCTGTTATCAGAGTTAGTTGTACCAACGGTGAACCCCTTGCACTTCGAGTCTCTCTTTGTTCAAATCATTTTTCATCAGAACAAACAAATAACTATAGGAAATATTTATAGACCTCCAAATGCTCCCTCAGAATCTACAAAGCATATTTTGGCTACCAT
>JAODLL010005795.1:0-10340 GCA_026546735.1 Forbesichthys agassizii
AAGTAGTGATTGTACAGCTTGTAGAACAGTGTAAATTTGCTGTCCCCTCAAAATAACACAACACAGCCATTAATGTCCTAATGTCCATTAATGTTCTACGCCGCTGTTTCCCAACCCTGGTCCTGGAGATCTACTGCCCTGCGTGTTTTAAATGTCTCCCTGCTCCACACCAGATTCAAAATTTAAAAGTTAAATGAAAGTTGAAATACAGTATATACTGGTGTATATGTGTGTGTGCATATGTGTGTGTGTAAATGTACACAGTATATAGATACGAACACTATATATGAACACTGATCTGCCCGGTCCACACCACTGGTGTAGTAGTCTGTGATTTCCTTCTAAATATGGCTCACCGACAGAGAGACCACGGAGCTCTACAGAGGCAACGTCTCATCAGGCCATTTAAACAACATACTTTGGCCTTTCCTTGATAGTTGAACGTGAGCACGTAGTCTCCCCGACGCGTCTCGCTCTGTCGGACCAGGAACACCCCGTGTCCCTCCAGACCAGAGCTCTGCACCAGATGGGCTGCCCTGACGCGCGAGATGGGCCCATGGAACCATGGGTAGGAGCGCAGGAAGTGGTCCGTCTTGTGGTACACCTGCTCTGGCTGGGTGAAGGTCGTCGAGCCTGGAGCTGTATTGTAAGGAGAGAGGAAAGGGACAAATGTTGTGCATTGTAAATACAGCGTGATCAATGATAACTTAAAGGTTTTATATGAGAACTTGGATGCACTTGGTAATCCATGCCCATGGCTGATTCCAATGAGTGAATATTATATGCCTACGAAATGCCTACTGAAGTGCACCGATAGCATTAAATATGTGGTAATAGGAAAACAATAATATGGAATACAAAAGCCTCCCGATTTACTGTAGTTGGCGGACTGTTGCTGCGGAAGTGAGTGGAGCTTTCTCAGAGGCTGATCTCATTCAGAAACTGACCTCGAGGACTAAAATGTGGAACTATTTGTAAATTGGGTGCTTTTAGTTTGCAGTTCAGACAAATGAGAAATGTCAAGTTTACCCAGATGCTACTTACCCTGACTTCCTGTCTCTGAGCTCCCTCTACAATTGGCTGGAGCAACGTTGTCAACTGGGGAGCTGAGGGGCTCCAGATCACCACTGCCAGCCCTTATAGGGTATAACCAAGGACGAAGCATGTTATGGAAATGGTATATGTAGGCTCAACTACTGTTAGTCAGGTAAACCACAGAAGGAACACTGTCAGTTTATCTAAAAGTGACACTGGAATGTAGTATATTAGTTTATTATTCATATTCAATTGTATTTCATTGTTTTGCACTGTAATCCTAGACTCGCTCGCGAGGCCATCCTGAACTCACAAGCTTCTATTTCAGTTTTTATCTTTTTTAAACATACTGAGATAAAGGCAGGCCCAGTTGTATGTAAGGACGTTTGATTGAAATGTATTAGCGCTGCTTTTATGACAAACACATTTGAATTGAAGGGGTCCCGACTGATGATTGCAAATGCAAATCAAAATGAAATTGGAGCTTTGTAACATCAGGATGGACTCACAAGGCTACTGTACCAAGTAACTGAAAAATACAATATTGTTTGTGGCACTGCTATCATTTTGCAATTCAAATTCCTCTTTTACAAAATAACAAAATTAGTGTTTTCTAAAACCTGCTAGCACATTTTGACTAACGTCTAGAGAGAGGTCCTAAGAAGTCTAAAGAACTATTAAGATGCAAATGAGGATCGCTGACATACTGTATCTACATCACATTTCTGTGCAGTGCAGCACAACACTCTGCATCAGGGGACCTGAGTTGTATCAGTTCCTTAAACAGGGAAAAACACAAATAAGTGAGGCCAAAGAAGCGTTAGTGAGAAGCCAGTTTCTGCCTGGAGCAGACAGCAGGCTGGAGAAGCACAAAGGGGCTGGACGAGAGAGACAGGAAGCGAGTCCACTTAAGACCAGAACTAAAACCCCACTGCTCTGCTACACTCTGCTCACACAGAACTAACACATACTGGATGTTAACACCCACACATGCAAGACTTGCTAACAGAATACGCACGCACGCACGTGCGCGCAATCTATGTACACACACACACTGAAGAAAAGGGGAAGGTTATAGAAGTGAGGCCAGAACAAATCCTGTTAAAATGCTGACTTAAATTTGCAGAATTCTGAATAACAGGAAGACAAGTCTTTCTCCTTACACACACACAAACACACAGAGATAGATAGATAGATAGATAGATAGATAGATAGATAGATAGATAGATAGATAGATAGATAGATAGATAGATATTTGCATGGGTCTCTCCTCATACATATTCAGTTCCACATGTCCACAGAATGAAACAAATAAAACACTCATCTCTTCCTTTTGGGCAAATACACATGCATGCACGCACGCACGCACTCACACACACACACACGCGTACAGCAAACAAGCTGAATTTGATCTGTGAATCAGAGGTCAGATTTAGCAGAAGAGTTATGACCTATGGTTAGGACCCATACAAATTGAATGAAATGCAGCAATAAACAAGCATTTAGATAAGACTGTCTAACATAGGGCATCATTCCCTTAATGTTATAATGCTATCATGAGCATATTTAAACTGAATAAGTGAATACTCACTGCTGTAGTGTTGTCAGGGTGTGTGTTTAGTGCAAGACCTACACATTCATGCTCTTCCAATCATTATTTATAGGAAGTCATGTTGTGGGGGTCTGTGTGTGTGTGTATAAGAGCACTTCAGACAGCTGTAGAAACGGTCCTGATATTCGCCCACTGAGACTCAAACCTCCCCCACACACTTTCGTTTACAGTGCGGCACCAATGCATAAAAATGCAATATACAAACAACACAGAAAACTCCACAAACATGTTGGCCAGGTCAAACACAAACACACACACACATGCATGCAGACGTACACGCACGCACAAACTTGTATATGTGAATATATCATTATATTCCATCAATGTTGCATGAGGAACAAGCCATTATGCTCTCAGACCGTTTATCCAGCCAAAACTATCCAGGATTACACTTGGGGAACCTTTACTAGCTTTGGGTCGATGTACATTGGTGTTGTTATATCTGTAGGCCTATAAACCATCCCATTAAATGAAGACATAATAACATCACACTTAACGTAATGTGATAAGTAACAAAGGTTTATAATTCATTATAGAGTGGTATGCTGTCATGTTTGTTTTATTGAACAACATTATACACTACACATGACACACTTATCCTAGTGTAAATATGAACATGACCATTTCTAACCATAGAAATGTTTTGCACTTGAACTTGGAACTCTGTGTGCGTGTGTGTGTGTGTGTGTGTGTGCATTTGTGTATATATATATATAGTGTGTGTATATATATACCATTTCCATTTCTGAATTAGAGGAGAGCTGGGAGCTTCACAGGGAAGGCCGCAGCGTCCTTTAAAAGAGAACTCTATTTGTGTCTGCCCCTTGTGGTTTAAAGCGGCATTGCAACACTCTCTAAAACAAGCCCAAACGAACCCCATAGGCTTTGAGTTTGCTTTAAAACATGCAAGGCTACTTTGATGTGAACATTTAAGATGACTGATCCAGCCTGCGTGTGTGTGTGTGGGTGTGCACATTCAAGTTTGTGCTCTGTGCACGTCTCTCTCACCTGTTGCTGATGCATTCTTTTAGCTCTGTGGTCCAAGAGCTGACCTGCTGGTCGTTCTCAGTCTCAAATATCAGACTCCCTGGATAGCAATTAACCTGAAGGGACAGAGGAATTCAGATGTCATAGCTCATGTCTTGGTTTGCCTGTCTGTTAACATGATAACTGAAAAAGCACTTTACACTGCACTGTTACTCTGCGTGGATAGCTGACACGATGAAAGCAAAAAAAGGGAACAATGCATTACAGTGTGAGCCAATCATATCGCTGGAAATCTGGGGTGTGTGCCTGATAATTACAGACACACCACTCCCTTCCCGGGTGGGGTGCCAACCGCACACACACCTTTCATCTTAAAAAGAGGCGGGCACTACCTGAAAACGGCTCAAGGTCTATTTTAATTTAGAGTCACACACGCTCACAAACACACACAGCTTGACTAGCTCACTTCATAAGCTAAACATTTTAAAATACCACATTTAAAGACTAACTCCTGTGTCATGTTATTAAAGTAGTTAACAATAAAACGTGTACATACTTTTAGCACAAATGTGTTAATGTTGTCTGGCATTTCCAGGCGGTTGCAGCGACGCACGTCCCGGATTTCTGAGCAATGGGCTGTTAGCTTCGGACTATGGTCCTGCAGCACACACACACACACGCGCACAGAAACAAGGACTATAACAAACAGATGTGCATGCAAAATTCCACACGTTGCATAAACTAAAACGACATTCTCACTCTGACAGTCTCTCATTATAACGTTGACAACACACTGAATATGGCATTACATGGAAAATGCCAAACTATGAAAATACTACCAGAAAGAGGGATAAACAACATGTGATTACTCAGTAATTCATGTTTTTTGTGTCCCGTGGTTGTGTATCTTACACCAGCCCTCCAGCTGCTATAGGTATTCCATCTTCTGACTGCTACACACCACGTTTTAGCCCCTGCTGCAGTGTTTTATTTGAACCATAGCTCCGGAACCTACGGTGGTTTGTATTCATCAATTACCAAAACAATTACTGTCACAGAAACAAAAGTCGCTTTCATTAGGTAAGGCTATATCGTGCATACAAATATTGTGACACATTGTAGTTTAGTTGTCTTATGTTTTTTGAGATTTGTCTCGGATGTGACTATCACGCACACACACACACATACACACACACATTGATTATACTGTCAAATGTGTGGCTGCTATTGTACAAAATAGCAGCCACGCAATACAATGGCTGCAAGCCTGCGACCGCTGCTAACAAGCACAGCGCCATGCTGCTCATTATATTGATGGACAGTGTTATCTGTTAGATCTACTGTTTGGCAATGGCAAGCTATACCTTCTTCTAGATGGCAGCAGTTAATACATGCTCATTGTGAAGGTTATGAGCGCCATTCGTGATGGAGGCTCAACACTTATTGTTCCTGCTCTATTTATGAGCTTTCCTTACAGATTACCAAGCCATATTACAACACAATAACAAGGTGAAATCACTGGTCAAATGTAACAATCTTCTTTTCCGTATAGCCTTACTCTTTTGAAAAATACAAGCAAGTATTAAGTATAAAGCAAAGATTGCTCCTGCACACGAAAACAAAAGCTGTCAAAACTAAGTCAATATAACATTTCAATGAAATTCCTCTTTGGAGACTGACCAGAAGAGTTAGGGCTGACCACAGTAGACCACCAGACCTAGTTGTTCATGTACATTAATACATATGGATGTGGCCTTTTGTATCTTCCCTTCTCTGTGCCTCCACTCCAGTGAATCCAGATGGCTCACCGCTAGCCTGACAAGCCACCACGGCGTGTGTTAAGTGTGCATCTGGGTGTGTGCACACGTCTTTGTATGAATAATGTGCATCTGCGAGTGTGTGTGTGCGTGTGTGCGTGCATGCATGCATGTATTTATTGTGGGGTTTGTGCCTGCATACACACACACGTCTGTTCCTATCTGAAATGGGTAGTCTTTGTGAAGGCATTAGCTCCAACAATACAATGTGGAAAGCAAAGCATGATGGGTAAGAGGTACACAGAAGAATGCTAAATGAACCGTGTGTGGTGTTGTGATTTATGGTGTGTTCATTCAGAGTCCATGTCACATATCACACTGCATGTCTCATAATCTGGGATCTGTATTCAATTGTAGCTGGTAGAATAATGTGGGCGGGTGGGGGCAATAATTATCACTTGCAAAGAGATATTAAGTAGTATGGAAACGTTTAAGGAAAAGACGTCAACTTAACTTAAAAACAAGGGATAGGCAGCGCGTCTGCACAAGATTTGTTCTATTTAAAATATGGTTTGCTTATAATTGCTGGTATACGACCTGTCCAACTACTGACAAATGTACTACATGTAAGTCGCGTCTGCCAAATGCCGTAAATGTAAATGTAAGAAGCGCTAACAAAGCCTGTCACCTTACCTCAACAGAAATAATAAATATTGATGAGTTATCCAAAGAAATAGAAAAATATGTGTATACATGCCATATCGCCCACCTCCAAGTTAAACAGACTAAGGTGCGGTAAAGAGACCCTAGGTTTTATTTTGAGGGAGCCAAGCAGCACCACTGTCAGCCAATTGTACTGGCCCGTGACACAAGAGGTCAGAGGTCACCGCTGAAATGAATTCAGGGTGACAGCCAATTGAAATACACAGAGAACAAGTCAGCTGCTGAGAGTTGATGACTAGGGACATACTGTAGTGTACAGTAGGCAGCAGGTATGAGGCCCGCTATTTAGGGTTCCTGGTAAATGATCCAGGACCGTGGCATTAACCAAGGACATGTCGTTTTGAAAAACCATTTGACACATTTTAAGTGATGCTTATAGCACAAATTAGGAAAGAAAAGTGATTGTAGTGTTTGCCAAACCTAGGCAAAAACAACACAAGACACAGTACAAGAACCAGCAGTGTGTTCGCAGGTATCTTCACCAGCAACCACGCCCAGCAGGAGGAGAGAACGGGCCTGGGGCCCCAGGATTGGGAGAGACGCACAATCAACATCTGATAGGGAAAACACTGTCTAGAATAGTACCAATGGGCCGAGAGACAGTCGGGGCCAGACTTCGTGAACTGCTGATATTGCATGTTGTCAGTCAGGCAAAGGAAGTGGACCAGAGCTATGCAACTTGTGTTTCTAATCTACTATTAAAGATGATTTATTAACTTGGATACAACGTCTCCTAATCGATCCTCATCAAAGAACACGCAGGAACTGGTGTTAGGATAACCACCCAGATCCCAACAACGTGCACAATGGAGCCTATGTCCTTCTAATAAGACACAGTTGCATCAACATGAACACCCAATGGGACAGATGCAGGGCGTGAGAGCTCCCAGGAACGCAGAGGAGGAAGTGGAGCAGACAGTCGGCGGGAGGAAGGGGGATGGGGGGGGGGGGGGGTGAGCGGAAGAGAGGAGCAGGGGAGGTGGGAGGTGGATTCCACAGGTTTGTGAGCAGGATGAGTTTGCGTCTGTGATTGTACGTGGCCTGTGGAATGTCTGTTAATTCTAAGCACGCGCATGTGCTCGCGCGCACACGCACACACACACACACACACACACACACAGATCAAAAGCATGCATTTACTCCGACACACTTCCCATTCCGTTGTGCACACTGACGTTTCTTCACGCCAACTACCGTGGCTAAATATATTAATAAAATACTTACAATACAGAGAGAGAGGACTACGACTCATTAATGACTTATGGGTGAGCAGACAATAAAAGAGGTCGATGGTGAACAAGTGCTACGAGCCTGAGACTTTATTTGGAGGGGCTGTGACAAAATATAATTGTCTAGGAAGCATTTAATAAGATCCATTGCAAGCCGTCCTTTCCTGCATAAAGTACTGTACTGAATGAGCTTCCCACAACCAGCATTGGATATTTTACCGGGAGCCCCAATAACTGGTACTACAGTGTGTGTGTGTGTGTGTGTGTGTGTGTGTGTGTGTGTGTGTGTGTGTGTGTGTGTGAGTGTGTGTGTGAGTGAGAGAGAGAAAGGATATGAGATGGCTCTGACTCAATCTGAGAGCAATTTATTAGTAGCAAGTGAATGAATTTGTGAGTAACAGTGTTTTCCAGGAAACATGTTTCATGTGCAGAGGAAAATAACAACGACAGCAGATGTCTGGCTGGCTAAGCAATAGCGTAACAGGCCCCATCATGGGAGCACAACATTACCACGTGGGATGACAGGTTCATAAACGCTCACAAACACCTTAAATCATGGATTCTCAAACTTTTTTGGGCTAGGGACCCCTTACAGGGGAGAAAAATGTCCATTCATTTTTGCTAACTTCGAACTGAAATCAAAACTCGACGATCTCTGCGGAGCCGCATAACACATAAAATGCATTGTGAAGCAAAGCGTAGTGGTACGATCGGTGTTCTCCACTTTGTTTATGTTACTATTTACGGAGCCAGGGCTGTGGAGAAGTATCAGATTGTTACGGAGGATCGCAGAGCGATACTGTTTTGATTTGAGCTCCAATGACTGTAATGACTTACCCTGCCATTAAGCATATGCTCAGAGACATTATAAAAGAATATAAGGACTTTGATATGCTGAAACAAAAAAGATCACAAAAAGATACTCATAAAGTGAAACTGTGTTAATAAAACCAAAACTTCAAATATACAGTATGGCTTGGAGGGTTTTCCGCAAATTGTATTTATAGTTCCTCCTCACTTAGACAGCTACCATACACCTGTACACACTGAATGCCAAAATAAATATCTCTACTACAATATGCTGAGGGTACAAGGGTATAAAATACACTGCAGGGGTCATTTGTTTGTAATTGATTGTTTTGTATAACTGGTTTTATCTGATTCTTAAATCTGTAATAATCAATATTATATATATATTATTATTCATATTACATGTTTTGCAAAAGACCAACAGGAACTTATGCTTTTCATGAACAGCTATATTAACTCAGATGATATTGTGAGAATTATCAAAACATTTAAATCCCCAATATTATGAAACTGTGATCACACGGTCCCAGTACTGGCCCTTTTATATTCTGAGTCATCTTTCACTATTGGTTTTCACATTCTGTCTTGTCTACATCATCGTCTTACTTCTTCAGGTTTAAACCCTTGACAGTACACTAAACAATGTACAGCTTACAGTGCTCCCCTCCCACAATATATGTGTGGTTTACATACACAATATTCACCTAAAGGAGTCCAACATTGTCCAAGCATCGTTCTTCTACAGTACACATTTGTCATTGCGTTGTGTATGTGAATGTGTTATTTGGAATTTTATAAAATAACAAACCATGAGCTCCCAACAACCACCCACACACACGCAGACAGACACACACACACACACACACACACACACACACAGACACACACACAGACACACACACACACGGGTGAGACAGGATGTTTGCAGCCACCAAAGTTCTTCCCAGGGTCCCTTTCTCAAGGCCATCGCCATAGCAACAACCTAAAACTCTGCATTCCACTATGAGGGTCACCATAGAAAAAAGTTGTCCGGGGAGAGTGCATGCGTGCGTGAGAGTGCGTGCACGCTCATGAGCTGACCTTGGACTCGCAGGGTTACCGAAATGTGTTTGCAGAGTCAGACATTTCAGACAGACAGACAGACAGACAGACAGACAGACAGACAGGCAGAAAAATTGTGTTAGGGATAGGTAACTTAATCTGGCCACATTCACATATTTCTGTTTGTGTTGTTAACCACCTCATATTCTGAGTTTCAGACAGTTGTATTATACATAAATAATACTAAAGGAGTGTATTCTCACCTGGGAGAGAAAATATCCACACGGCAGCTATTTGGCTATATTTACAAAAATACATTAACAGTGTTGCATGCATTTAGTGAAATCTTAAACTGGTCTCCTGCAAATGGAAGCTACATTTAAAAAGGCCGTATCTAATGGCAACATTGTATTATGTTGCAAGATGACAGCAGTTTATTCAGGCCAGCCTCAAGTCAAGAATGCCCCTGTAATGGTCAGGAGGTGCGAATAAGGCCCATAACCACCAACCACTTCAATATACCGGTATGCGCCAACGAGCTAGGCTACGTAAATTGTGGTAGATTACATTGTTTGCATTCTAATTAACAAGCCAAGTCGCCAACTGGCCAACTCCCTGGCAGGAGATAAATGAATATGTGTCAAGTTGTGTGTATTTTGTGCAGCTTCCTACTCAAAGTCTATACTACTGTGTGAGGGGTTTACCTGGATTAAACTCAAAAAAGATTTCCTTTTATGTTCATTTATTTCCAAATTCAATTTGGGTGGCTAGCAGTGGTCAGGCAGTATGCAATGCATATCCATTAATCAGAAGGTAATAAAATTTAAAAAAATTTAAAAACTACACACAATCATGTTCCTTTTCTGTTAAACATTTATTTCCAAGTTCTGTTCAGAAACCTATAACATGCTGGTGGGCTGCAGGCCACCGCTCAACGTGCACCGCGGTCGCACGAAAGAAAATATAACCGCGTGGTCAGCTTTCATTGCATTTAGGCTACTATAATATACTATGTATATATACTATATACTATACTATGATAGCCTATACTATCACCGACCCGAAGCCCGTGTAGCAGGGTAATGTTGTTACGATAGATTATGAATGTATTATTGGGTTGTTTGCAGAGGACTCTTATGTTGAAGG
>JAODLL010005796.1:0-10340 GCA_026546735.1 Forbesichthys agassizii
CTCCACACTGGCCTGGGAACGCCTCGGGATCCCCCAGTCAGAGCTTTCCAATGTGGCTCGGGAAAGGGAGGTTTGGGTTACCCTGCTGGAGCTGCTGCCCCCGCGACCGGTCTCTGGATAAGCGGGAGAAGATGGATGGATGGATGGATGGAATTTAGTTATTCCACGCAAGGCCTAGAAAATGAAATTCTTTCTCCATTTTGGCGACTACTGTAAATGGCTAATGACAAGTGACTGGGTTGACATTGAGCCGTCACTTGCAATTAAACAGAGAACCTTCTACAAAACGGCCATACCATTGGTAAACATGAAGTTGTTTATCCCCCCCCTTCCCCACCGCCCCTAAATGATTTTCTGTATTGACCTAATCAATCAATGTATGAAATATCCCTCCACACACTGCACGCGGCCTATACAGCACATGGCAAGTGTTATCCACACCTTAGCAGAATGAGCACAGTAACACCAGCGTGTGGCCTTGAAGAACTCAATACAGCTCATCGGGTCTTATGAAGGCCGCAAGGCGCGGCAACAGGGATACACAAATGGCCAGACAATGGGGGCGGCCACGCATAAATCGACAGCGGGCCTCACAGCGACAACACCCTCATGGGATTTATGGACCAAGAGCTCACGATGACACGGCAGGGTATTCAGGTCCAGCGGAATTCACCAGAGATATAAATACACCCACGGTTTGTGATGCTGTGGCTACTGAGTTTGCTTACGGTTGGGATCCTGACTCCAGGAATTAATGGTGGATAAGGGATAAAACTGCATTTAATCACATTTGCCAGAATTTTAGTTGTCTGGCCAGTCCTGCAACCTTTTCTCTGTAGCTGTAACTGTATTTGTCTACTGCACACGAACAAAAGCAAAAAGATGGTGCTGTAAAAGCTTTTGAAAACTGGCAACTGGTCTGTAAAGGCCACTGAAGGCGTCGACGCCAGAGTTTTATAACTAGTTATGTTTAACGAGGCAACGCCCACTGGCAGCATCTGACGTGCGTCGACGTCAAGGTTTAGAACGCGGTTCTATTTCATGGGCGTCAAGTCATAAACACGCATTGGATATCTGCAGGTTTCTGAGCTCCTCTGTCAATGTGACCTTTCGAACGTTGCATTCCTTGACGTACCGCCGAACGACGCCGCCAATAGGCGGCAGCCTTAAGTGTGACAGACTATACTTGATGTACAAAATATACAAAATATACATGCAACATATAGATATACGCTACCTAACGTTTATTTCCTATAATAATAATAATAATAATAATAATAATAATGAGACTATTCTTTTTATTAAACGGAAGCAGAGCTGTGCTTGAATCTCTGAAAGCTCGATTTCCTCGTCCAACAAAGCTAATTGGCTCACAAGCCTCCCTACAGTACAATAGGCTCATATAGGGTGCGTTCAGAGACCATAGTTACTGATTGGCGCGTTATAACCTGCTGTTCAGTCCACTGCTGGTCGTAGTGTAGCAAACATTCCACCAGCCTGAACTAGTTTTTTTCACAAGGCCCCGCCCACTTTTGTGTACAGTCAAAATTTAAAAAAACAAATTGAGTTGAAATTTGTTCTCAATCGGATAATGCATCTTTCAAGTCGAAATAATAACTAGACTTTACTTTTGTCCATGTGTTCAGTATTTACACCATGCAAAGGGATTCGTTGTGCTCTATCCACGTCTACAGATTAAAAAAATAACAAAATTGTTAACTAATCAAAGATATCCGCTCATGGAATATGAAAGGGGGAAAATGTATTGACAATTTGGAAGTGATGGAATGAGCCTGCAGTGTTACTGGCCCCCTGAGACATGACACACTAATACTTCCCTACTATTGCTTCCCAGTAATATCTCTTCTCATGTATATTTTAAAATATAAATAATTTAAAAAAAACACTATAGGCCCATAACATAAGATGCTGTCTCTATAGTGTGATTATTTATTAAATTAAAATAAATGAAGAAAAGGCAATCTCTCAACGCCTCTTCAGTATTGGCACTCTATTCCTTTGCAAGTCCTTTAAAATTAAATTTGTTCAGTATTTTTTGTTTAGCTATGTTTTAAGATACACAATCTCAAAAACACACATTAAACACAAACCCGAGTATAATTAGGAATTCTAAATACATTAACGCGATTGGAGTTTCCTTTAAATTATGCAGAATCAAACAATATGAACACAATCAGCGTACTGTACAGCCACTTAAAAACACCAATCAGGGCAGACGCTGACTCTAATCTCGCCTGTGTCTTCTTGGCCTATCGGTTATTTAACAAATTACATCACCCGGTGTTCATGTCGCATGGGATTTGAGAGCAAAGCCCCCCCCAACTCAAATCACATATTCCCAGTACCACTTTACCACCAGCTAAACAAAACAACTTGACAAATTTGTTATCACATTTACCCAAAGCCTGCTGCAGTTCAAATACAATGGAAACATGAAATAAATAATTAAATAATAACAGTGAAACCTCTGATGCACCGGCCCAGAGCATCATTATCAGAGAGTCCCCGATGCACTCATCAGCATTTACTCAGGAGAGGGCGGACCTGCCGGCGGAGGTTGACGCGGCGCGGCTTTATTGAACCGCTAATCTCTCCTTCCCCGGGAGGACTACCATGGTCGTGTACAGTAAGGGGGAGGCGGGAGAGAGAGGGGCAATATCGCATCTACAGGGAGTGGCAGCGAGATACGAGCATGCTCGACCCAGAGGTACGGCGACGTCTTTGGGAACCCGCGGATGATCTATCTTCCCCACATCCCTCCCGCCCCCCCCCGTTTCCTTTCGACGGGACCGCAGAGTTATTGCTTTTATTCGAAGAGCGCTGAGCCTGCCAGGCTGGATAGATCACGGCGCTCGATAAAACGGAGGACTGGGCGGCGAAGGGAGGACCCGGACCCCGGCTGTCTGGAGCGGCATGTCCGACAGGCCCCGGGCTGCTCACCCGGCGCCGGTGATTGCTCTCTAAATGGTGATGAATGCACAGGAAATAGGAGAGCCTACTGCCACCGATCCAGACAGGCGATAAGTCAACGTCAGGCTGTCCGATACGTCTCTACAGAGTGTAACACACACACACACACAGATAATTTACAGGGGTAGTGTGCAGTGCCAGAGGGTGCAGGATGGGGTTACATCCATAATGCAATTAAGCAACAACAGGCCAATGCGTACATGGGCTTCGTCCAATCATGCGTTAGTTAGTTTAGCTGTCAAACAATACGGTATTTCTAATTCTGCAAAAGGTAGTTCCAGGAGTGCTCTACGCTCACCATCAGGTCATTTAGCCATTGCCTTCGTGCAAGCTACTTACAAGCATTAAAAGGTGTAAGTGATGCTGGAGAAACACGCTACACAGGAGGGCTAGGGTACTGCTGTCCAGCTTGAGCCACACCACTTTGTTCATATGCCACTTTGTTCATATGCCACTTTGTTCATATGCCAATTCGTTTTTTCCTCAATCGCTTCAACACAATTCCTGAAAACACTAAACAGTGTGAAAGCACACATCCAACAACATTAGCACACAATCTGCAAAATAAACACAAATGTCAGTAATTTACACAAACATCTATTTATTAGCTAATTGTAAGCTACAGTACGGTAATACACTTCTTCACTTCAGGTCAAATTCACCAAATATCTCCATGCATTTTGCTATCGTACAATTCTCTATGCGTGCTGAAAAAAAGTATCTGCTACTTCTACACAGCCCTGGATCCATAAATAGGATTAAAAACAAATTGGTGAACACCGCTCACAACAATGATGCTTGGCTTCACAATACGTTTCAATGGGTGGGACGGAACATCTGAAGGAGTTTATTTTGAGCTCGAAGTTAGCAAGAGTTCTCATGAATAACTTACTGCTACTTGCTAGATTAGCTACTTAAAGAAGCTTACAGACCAAGTGGAAATGTTGGGGACCAAACCCAGGACTGTTCGCCATAAATCATTAACTAAAATGAAATATATCACTTGTAAAGGCAATATCATAGCAAATCATTGTCTTACATCCTTCCAATTTTAAATATACAATCTTTCAATAATCCATGACTCTTTGCATTGTAACAAGACATACAGTAACCATATGAACACTTTTGAGAAAAGAATAAACATAAATCATACAGATTTCAGCATTAAATGGAAAATGTTTTTTGTTTTGCTCATACAATTGTGCCAAATGAAATGATTGCCACAGTTACAGTTTAATTACTTGTGAAGGGTTAACAGCCAACCATTAGCTTATCGGTACGGAACAATGAGACTGGTAAACTGTTATGAACAGCCATAAAACACATTCTGTGCACCTAATTGGCATGCAGGCGGACAGCTAGGTGCTTGGTTTTGAAATAGCAGGGCCGCGTGGCATCTTTAGGGCCACAGTACAGAAAGACCATCTCAAACGCAGAGTGAGGGAAAGCCATACAAGTCAAATTCCGAGCTGCAGAACAGATGCTACAATACGTTTTCTTACCCGCCTGTGGTGATAATTGATAAATGTTGTGAGCGAGCTGTGAGAGGTGTTGTGTCAGATGACATGAAACTTTTCTGAACGCGTCACCCTTGTTGGGAAAAGGTCACTTTATCAAGACGGGAGGTAGAGCATGGGGAATTAATGAGAGATGATTGGGACAAATTAACGTGTGCAAATAAAAGGTTGTCATCAGACAAATTGAAATGTCATCTGACATTTACAGAACACATGAATATGAATAGAAGTATCACATGATGGAAAAATTTAAATATAAACAATATAAACAAAAACACATCAATCTATCATAAATTGAATTAAGTCAGGCCACTCTCGTCTAGTATAAGGAATTTATTAGAATATAAAGCAGGATGCTATTCATCAATTATCTTTGGCAGAATGGCTTAGTTCTGGGAGCTTCTCGTTATATAGTGTGGAAGCATCTTAACAATGGCTGTAACCCCCATTGAACAGCTAACCTATGCCTGTAATAAGGGCAAGCAAACGCAACACACCTTCACTATTGTATTCGTATAATAAATGATATAACAAAGACATGCCTGCCACTTGAACACAGGAAAAGGTAGAACTGGGGATGTGGCAGATGCTCTGCGGTGAACTCAGCGTGAGCGAGGAACTGTTTAAAAATAAACCTCCTCCACGGAAGGACCGATGAGTGTTGTGCGAGTGAGTTGAGTGACGGCGGGCAGACCTCCGTGACCTGCTTGAACTAACGCCGCGCGCTTGATATGGTTCGCCCTACGTTCTCGCTAAATCTCAGGTGTCCTGCCCGCAACACATTACAGAGATGGTGAAGGCAGTGCCGTGCTATTTCTCTCCAGTTGTGACGGCTTTACCTTGTTTTAACAGGCCGGTGGTCCTTATTGGCTGGATATGCCCTAATTAGGTCAGTTAAATGCACCTGGGCATGTCACTTATATACAGTAGGTGTGTGTTGCAGCACACTGGCTCTGTGACTCTCCTGGCACCACACATGCTGTTGTTTGGTTAGCACGCAACACCTACATGCATTCACACTCAATGATTTGTTATTCTGTTAGTTAGTTTAGTGTATGTTAAGTTTACGGCCTTTGAGCCACGTCGTATCACCAGTTGTCTGTGAATCCATGTTTATAACAAGACTTAAATTGCTCCGCTATCAGCATTTCATGTCACATTGCAGAAGAACAGAGCATTAACAGATAATGTTATGTGCATTAAAACGTACACTACTGTCTTTGCATTTGAAAAGTTCCTCGTGGATTGAAGCCAGTCGTACAAAACCATTGGAGTACATTGCTACATTCCTCATTACACATCTTAGCACGGACTCAAAAGCCTATTGTGGACTTCATGAGTTGAACTAATTCCATGTTTAACTGTATTCTATTGCTAGAGTATGTATTGAATATTTATGTGTGCCTTTGTGCGAGTAAAAGCCTTGATCTGATCAAATATGAAACATCGTCCAGGAAGTGTAATCAAGCAAAACATGAAAAATGCACGAAGGCCACATATCGGAGACGAGATAGTGCAGACACACCAGTAATATTAGCATGGCCCGGCTACATTTCATGTATTGCTTTGTTCCACTCCTGACAAGGCAGACGCTCTTTGCGTGGTTTCCAACTAATCTAACCAGATAGAGAAAGATATTCCGAATCTGAGAGAAAGGGGTAATTTATCATTCCAGAACATCGCAGCCCTAATGTTACAAATCATGTATGCGTTAGAAACTAGTGGGCCACAACGTGCCATTCTGAAATCAATTAATGTACACGTCTCTAAATAAATAGGTGTACGTGTCCCGCGATATGGAACAAAAAGCAGAAAAGAACAGTATGAATATGCATTCAAGAAATTGTTAAAACAAGCGTTTCACTCAATCAACTCATCCTCTATATATAATTGACTAAAACAAATTCCTGCCAATAGTAAATACTTAAGTTGGTGTCAAAAACACGATTCCCTGCTACAAAGCCAGTCAAATTTGTAATAACCTTAAACTTAAAATAAATAAATCTGACTGGGCATACAAATAATAACTATCAGCAGGATGTAGAGTTTCAGTTTGGCACATTTAGACAGTCTCCCACATTACTTCTGAGTAAAAATAAATGTACTTCTCAAATACAAATATGGTAAGTTATATTTAGATGATTCCCCCAGTATTGTGTCATTGTTTCCCCCCGCCCATCTGAAATGTTTGCAATCTTTCCAGAACAGAAATAGATCATAATTCACCAAGAGGTGTTGATGTCGGAGGGCCCCTCCCCATCTCCCTGTTTATGTTTTGAGACAGCCGTGTACTGTGGCTACATGGGGAGGGGTGGAGAAGGCATTTCAGCCTAAGAGCCCCGTTAACGAGGAAGGGCAAGGGGGGATGGCACTTTCCCTCTCCCATCGTCTCCCAGTTCCTTATTCCACCATGCCAACCAGGAGGAAACTCCTGGAGGGGACATCCTGGTTGTGCCAAAATCTGCAGTTCTTCGAGTGGCCACTTGAGGCCGACTGCAAAATAGAGTCAGTCCCCAAAGACCCCCGTGTTAAAATGTCAAGACTTTACAGCAAAAATAAAACATGTTCACAGCCTGGTTCAAAACGTGGCACGTAGTCTCTATAGCTAGTCTTCCAATTCATGACAACTGTACAGTTAAAAATATATTAGCCGTACATGTATCCCATAATAATAGATATAGGGGGGCGCTACAGGCAGGGCTAAGGTACTGCAAAAGATGGCAGTACCTTAGCCACCAGAGCCAGCACAGCGTGGCGTTGATATCTGTTCTTGAGAAAAGCTATGGGACGTTGTGCAGGCTTTGTCCATTTATATTCTGTATATACAGTCTTACAGTCGTACAGACGTCACGGAGGGGTTTTGTGTGTGTGTGTGTGTGTGTGTCTGTCACACACACACACAAACACACACAACCTATGGTGACGTCATGGAGGGCTTGAATCCATTCATATCAGTCTATGGTGCCAATCAGGCGAGAAGTTAACTTAGTGCAGCGAGCCATATTACTCCGATATCTTTCAGCAGCTGCATCGCAAACCGAGCCCGTGCACGTCACCCCCCTGACCTTTCCTGCATTCCTTCCCAGAGCGACATCTGTTCAGGCGAGGAAGGTTCAGCGCGGAAAAGTTTATTATATGGACTCGGCCTCTCAGGCCTGCCCTATGCTAATGATACACAGAGGCAGTTAACACCAACAGGGAAATGAGCAGGCGGTTCTGTATTAACAGCTCCTGCTGTCCAAAATAACAACAACAACAATAGAAAAATGTAAATATATTTGGTCGACATCATCTTGAAAAGCTAATGTCAAGTTTATACACAGGTCTCACAAGGCCGGGCACTTTTTTCGGAGCGGGCGCTCACCTGAGAAAAACCTTGCATCTGCTTTGGTTTTCCGAATTATTAAATTCTGCGTGATGAATGTGCGTACATAATGGTGCGGGCTCTATAATTATGCCTAGAAGTCAAACACACACACACACACACATACAGGTTTCTGGGGTCCCTGTGAGGAATGTGCCTGTTCAGACCAGATGCTGATTGAAGTCAGCCATGCATACGGGAAGATATTAATATTACATAAGGAATTATGCCAATTGCAGTGCCAAAAAATACTAAACACAAAAAAAAAAAAAACGGGAGCTAATTTTCCGCAAATAAACACATCAACAAATCTCCCATTTAGTTTGTTGGGAGCGGTGGGGTCGGTCGTTAACTCATACTGAGTTTATGAATATATTATTCTTGACTTCTGCTTCTTATCCCTGACCTGTGCCACGTAACAGCCAGCAAAATCATACCAGGCTTGGAACATTATTAAAAGGGAAGGTGATGTTGGGGGGGGGGGGATTCTGCCAAAAATGCTTTCATAATGCTTTTAATTAGATCCTCTTGCTTTTTAAAAGTGTAATGGCACCACCGAGATGCAAAACTGCTGCCGAATGGCATTCTGCACACGATCACAGAGGACGAACTGGCCCCGTTTTCTGATAAACAGCACTACGTTTTTAAAGATGTTAACAACCTCGGCAGGTTTCACTGCACCCGGGGCTGTGGAACAAACAGCCATGAACGTAGTCCCCCCAACAGTCCCTCCTCCGCAGAGTCCTGGCTGGAGCTCTGGGGGTGGCCGACTATACCCTGACGAGTTTGAGTTCAGAGGGAGACCCCCCCCCCCTCCCTCATTTCTGCCGTGACCCAAATCCAATCATCTATCCGAGAGCCAGCGAAGCCCGGTTCCAACGGCCTTCCCGGGCTGGCGAATGGCGAAGCGATAGAGCCCAAGAACGGTACCGAGCCCTGAACTGCTACACTTGCGCTACGCACTCATCCAATGCAGACTGTGATGGTGAAGTGTGTGTGTGATTTCTTGAGGGGTGGATAGGGGTGGGTGGGGGGTGGTAATAAGCTCTCGCAGCCGGCCTCAGCTGGTAGAGGTGGGGACTGAGATACGGATGGGTGCAAGGCTTTGCCTCAAACAAAGCTTTTCTTTGGGTTTGCCCGGGCTGCTGCCCACCTGTCTGTATGACTATAGTGTGTGACTATAGTGTGTGACTATAGCGCGTGTCAGCGTGACTATAGTGTGTGACTATAGCGTGTGACTATAGTGTGTGTCAGCGTGACTATAGTGTGTGTCTACGTGACTATAGCGTGTGTCTACGTGACTATAGTGTGTGTCTACGTGACTATTGCGTCAACACCGTCTGGTTGACTATAGTGTGTGACTATAGTGTGTGTCTACGTGACTATAGCGTGTGACTATAGTGTGTGACTATAGTGTGTGACTATAGTGTGTGTCAGCGTTACTATAGTGTGTGTCTACGTGACTATAGTGTGTGTCTACGTGACTATTGCGTCAACACCGTCTGGTTGACTATAGTGTGTGACTATAGTGTGTGTCTACGTGACTATAGCGTGTGACTATAGCGTGTGACTATAGCGTGTGACTATAGTGTGTGTCAGCGTGACTATAGCGTGTGTCTACGTGACTATAGCGTGTGTCTACGTGACTATTGCGTCAACACCGTCTGGTTGACTATAGTGTGTGACTATAGTGTGTGTCAGCGTGACTATAGCGTGTGTCTGTATAACAATAGTGTGTGTTTGTGTGACTATAGCGTGTGTCTGTATAACTATAGTGTGTGTTTGTGTGACTATAGTGTGTGTTTGTGTGACTATAGTGTGTGTCTGCGTGACTATAGTGCGTGTCTGACTATAGCGTCATCACCACGTGACTAAATGTGAGTAGGAACACCAGAGTGCACATATGACAACGTGAGGATGCAGCACTTAACCCCCCACCTCCTCCTCCACCACCATCGCGCTAAAGCTCATCAACCTCCGACATGGCGCCAGTGGTGTGTGTGTGTGTGTGTGTGGGGGGAGGGGGGATTTTGGAGCAGCTGATACATCATGGCGTTTTGGAGGAAATGATCGTGGACGTCTGGCTGCAGTGTTTCAGATAAAGACCACACACACACCCACACACCAGCTACACACACACACCAGCTACACACACACACCACACGCACACACACACACACACACACAAGCTACACACACCCACACACTAGCTACACGCACACACCACACACACACACACACACACACACACACCAGCTACACACACACCAGAGACACACACACACACACCAGATACACGCACACACACACCAGCTACACACACACCAGTTACACACACACACACACCAGCTACACGCACACACACACCAGCTATACACACACACACACACACACAGCAGCCACACACACCCACACACACACACACACCCCCACCCACGCACACAACAGACACACACACACACACACAC
>JAODLL010005797.1:0-10339 GCA_026546735.1 Forbesichthys agassizii
GGACATGTTGTGATGTGTGGTGCTGTAGCAAGTTGTGTAAATGTTGTGTTGTGTTAAAATATGCTATGTTGTGACTGTACATGTTGTGATGTGAGGTGCTGTAGCAAGTTGTGTAAATGTTGTGTTGTGTTAAAATATGCTGCGCTGTGACTGGACATGTTGTTATGTGTGGTGCTGTAGCAAGTTGTGTAAATGTGTCAGTACATAGTTACTGGTAACTAGTTACTGTAATCTTTTTTTTTTTCAGTAACTAGTAGTGTAATTAGTTACTATTTCCAAAACAGTAATAATATTACAATTACTATTCCAAGTACTGTTGCATTACTGCTGGACGACAGGGACCCCGCACAACCAAGGCCACGTGCAAATACAATACGTTATTATTTCTAACAAAGAACGCCCCTAATACCTTAATATCACTTATACCTCACCACATTAAGACACACACACACACACGCACGCACACACGCACGCACGCACACACACACACACACACACACACACACACACACGCAGAGCTAACTACATCACAGACACATGCTAACACAGAGGTCGATAGAAATAACACTTACGCACACACACGCAGAGCTAACTACATCACACACACGTTAACACAGAGGTTGACACAAATAACACGCACGCACGCACGCTCGCACACACACACACACGCGCAGAGCTAACTACATCAGACACACATGCTAACACATAGGTCGACACACGCAAAGCTTGCTGAGTCATACTCTCACCTACTCTCTCATTATTATTATTATATATTATCGCATTTTGTAGCACCTTGTACAGTTTGTGGCGTTGTGTCATATCATGTGGCATGCGTGTTTTTGTTATATGCTTGTGTGTACAGTTTTGGTATTGTGTACCAGGATTGTGCGGCGGCATGGCGCCATGTTGCGTTAATGTGTATTGTGTTGCATGTTATTGTGCTACACAATATGCTGTAAAGGTGTGTGGCTGAAGGTCGCGGTTGGACGACCTTGCACAGCAGCAACCCTTCTGCTCTCTCTCTCTCTCTCTCTCTCTCTTAGCTGCAACGAGTCTCTCGCCCGCTCTGTTCCATTTATTTCCTAGGATGTTTGTGTAAAATAGCAGCGTGTTATTACACCTCTGAGAGAAAACTAAATGTATCAATCTGACCCGCTGCCTGGCGCCGCCTCCAAACAGCCGGGAATGATGGGAGTTGTGGTACGGAGTGCCTGACAGGTCAATTATTCCTGCGGCTGAATTACAGTGTATAATATCTGCCCCGGCAACAACAGTGTCGTGGAAACACCCGGGGGTAAAATATGGCGTCTCCAAGATATTGGATTTCTCCCCATTGTGCCGAGACATCGTCACCTCAGGAAACACAGAATCAAAGTTCACTCTCAGATCTAATGTCCAACAAACAGAAGCAGTGTTTTCTGTCGCCGTGACAACTGTCAGTGTATCTTGTGCTTTTTCTGGGGTATTGCATGTGGTGGCTTAGGTGCCGGCATCTGGACACACACACACACACACACAGACTCACACACACACGCACACACACACTTACAAAGACACACACACACACACACACACACTTTTTTAATTACACGAATGCACACACACACACACACACACACTTACAAAGACACACTCACACACACAGGTATGCACACACACACACACACACACAGACTCACACACACACACTTACAAAGACACACACACACAGACACACATTTTTAATTACACGAATGCACACACACACGCACTTACAAAGACACACTCACACACACTGGCATGCACACACACACACACACACACACACACACACACACACACGCACTTACAAAGACACACACACACACACAGGCATGCACACACACGCACTTACAAAGACACACACACACACACACAGGCATGCACACACACACAAACACATCCTTGTGGCGTTTCTTGAAATGTAACATTTCACACAGAAGACAGCGCTGACATTTTGGCGGTCATTGTGACACAAACCATGAGGGCTTCTTGATGAAAATGGGCAAAATGTACTGCTATACCTACAGTATGTGTATTTCTATATAGTTACCGTAAATACTTTTCAGACTTCTCAGGGCTCGTTTGCAAAATAGACCACAGTTCCAAATGGCTTCCCTGCGTCAATAGTAGCAATAAAAGTACCTTAATCATGTGTAAAGTACTTTAAATGAATCCGTCAGCTGAAACAGATGTAAGATAACACTGCTAAAACTGTGTCTGCATAACCGAACTAACAGTCACTTTAAAGGATTTAAAGTTCAGTTTATTGTCATTCAATCCCATTCTAAGCATATAAGTGAATGAAATACAGTTTCTCAGGGTCCAAGGTGCAACGTAAGTCACAACACTAAATACAACATACATCACAAGACTCCATACGACACAGAAATAAGTGAAAAAAGTGAGAGCTGATATCCTGACAGTGAAGCAGTGTGTATGGCGTGCATACGTGCAAAGAGCAAACGGTGACAGTTTGAGGGGTTCAGCTTGGATTCACAGATAGGCCACCATGAGGCCAATATGGAGACGGCCATGTTGAGGTGTGCCCTCGCTGTGGGTTGCCATGGTGCCCAAACTCAGGTGAGGGGTGGAAGGACGTCACGTGTGGGCTGGGCTGAGGAACAGGCGGAGGAGATCAGCTTGACTTGTCTTTGTCCTGGAAACACTACAAGAAATAAACCTTAAACATTATGTTACATCACGCACACATATTTACTACGACAATCTGCATAATTAATATGCTGTAAGGTAAAGGAATATTGTGCACGTATGCAAAATGTTATTTCATCTATCATAATGCTACTAAAAGCAATCAAGGTATTCATATATTTGCCAAAATATAACTTATTTTAATTCAAATTAATGCCAGTTTCCGTGAATAATAATAATTCATGCTATGTTAAAAACATGTTAATTTTAAGACAAAGCAGATATTTTGTCCACTGAGGAAAGCTGTCCGAACTCACCTACACAGTGTTTAGCACTTTTATTTTACAGCGTGTCCTGTTCATGTCCCGACTAGGTCTCTGGGTTCAGCAGCCCAGAGGAGACCAGCTGGTCAGGACCGACCCAGACTAGAGACCCAAATATAACAGACATGACTTCACTGAAGGACTTTCGAGCCGTTTGGAAAAAGTTAAGAACAGATTCAACGATATAAATGGCATATTAATGTCAGAACTTATATGAATATCGTCTCCTTCTTAATAGGACAGGACGTTGAAGGTTAAACTAAAATGAAAATTAATATATGCACAGAGATAAAACATGCGTAGATGTGATGCTGCAGAGGAATGTGACATCTGAAGGTCTAAACATCATTTTGTCACATCCCAAGTATCTGGGCATTGCCAATCACAAATAACATGCTACATTGTTGTCCAACTACTGTAACAGCCATCTTCTCTGTTAACTCCAAAGTGAGTAAAGGCTTGTAGTATTACACAATTTTCCATGTGCTGTTTATAGTATACACGCATGATATACGTATCTCAGTAGACTTACGACCAATTTAGCACTGCCCTCAATAAATGCAGACTAGCCCTCATAGTTATGATACAGTATTTACCTTCAGGGTATGTTTGGAATACACATCTACAAATGGAGTTCTGAAATCACAGAGAACAACTATACTTATAGTAATAAACACATTGTTGTGATAAATGATGGTTCTCTGTGTGGTTCTAAAGCTGCGGGACCACAGCGTTGTGGGGTTCACCAGGAAACTGGCGAGCAACGAAAAAAACAACAAATAATCCACCACGTTCCCAACACCTCCTTTTTCGTTAGTGACTTCCCTGAGGACAACAGCTATTCTCTCTCTCTCTCTCTCTCTCTCTCTCACCCTCCTTCTCTCCATGATAATGAGGGTATATATATCAGAGAGGGGGTGGTGGGCATTAGGCATCTCTCAGTGTGAACTTCTGCGACACGAAACCACAGAAGTATGAAAATATGTTGTTTTATCATCGCGGGGTCTTCACCCCCGACAGAGTTAAACAAAGTAGCTTTTGCCGCCTTACTTCTTTCCTCCTCTTCCAGCTCCTCCTCCCCTCTCACTGGGCCTCCTCGAGGAAGAGCCTTGTGGGCAGATAGGGCGGGGTCTAGCAGAACTCTAGAGGATGAAGGATAGCATGTTCGCAGAGTCAGCAAAATCACAGATGTCCCTCTTGAACCACCTTGGTCCTTTAGAACCACCTGTCCTGTCCTCTAGCACCACCTGTCCTTTAGAATCACCTGTCCTCTAGAACCACCCTGTCCTCTGTAACATCTTATCCTCTAGAACCATACTGTCCTCTAGAACATCTCATCCTCTAGATCTGTCCTGTTCCCTAGTTTTCTTGTCCTCTAGAGGTGTCTTGCTGTCCTGTAGCACTGCCTTTGCCTTCAGATCAATCTATCCTGTCCACTATCTATTAAAGCAGTGATGTGTCTACAGCTCTCTCCTGTCCTTTAGAGGTGTCCTGTCCTCCAGACGTGTCCTCCATGTTTGTGCTGTACACAGTACATGTCCTTTCTCTAAAGTGAAGTTCCTTGTATCATCATCTCTCTGTTCTGCAGCTGTGGGAGGTTTTCAGTCATTCTCCACATAATGTGAAGAGTGACGTACGTGTATGAAGGAAACCTTCCCTCTCTCCGTCTGTTCCACGGTGGTCTGCAGTGTCGCTCTCAGAACATTAGTGCTCATTAAACAGCAGCTTCACTTCCAAAGAGCTCCAATAAGTCATTCTGCAGCTGCAGGGCATTGATGTGTGTGTGCGTGTGTGTGTGTGTGCATGTCTGTCTGTGTGCATGCGTGTGTGTGTGTGTGTGTGTGTGTGTATCAGGGTGAAGTGGGGGGCTAAGTGACATTTTATGGCATCGCTCTCACGCTCTTGGTCGTCCGACTACTGCTAGGGGGGGAGAGATAGTGGCTGGGGTTGGGAAGGAGAGCTTTAGTGTTGTGTCTGTTTTTAAGTGTTCCTCTGATTAGATCGTCTTGCTGTTCTTGGTGTTGACATTCTGGAAAAGGGAAAAAACCCTTGCTAGAGCAGCAGTGCCAAGGTTATGATGTGCGTATAGCTGCTGACAGACTATTATTTATCCCATACTGATGATTTATCAAGTATCAATGTCACCAGGTGTGATATTGTAATAACCACAAACGGGCTTCCTATTGTATAAATGCCCTCATTGTTGAGAGTAGGCGGTCCTGGGTTTAATCCGCTGCGTTTAATCTTTGAGCACGATGCCTAACTCTATGTACAGCTGTAGTTGTAGATACACACCATCACATGTCACTTTTGACATAAGCATAAGCTAAGTATACATTTTTTGTCCCCCATTGTTTACAATCCGGGCACCTATTGGCTGTTGGTCGAAATGTTCTTAAGTGCATTTCCCTATCATGTATTTTGCCCAAAGCCTCACGTGGTGCTCAGAGAAGCTACAGTATAACCCAGGTACCAACCCATATATCTCTCAGCTGGAGCGTAATCAAGCTCTTTTCCTAACATGGGCAGTATCACCGAACGGTAGCAGAGGCACCACTCCGCTCCTGTTCCGCGGCCGCTTTGTGTAAAGCCTGCTTCGCTGTACAGCAGCAACAACCTCTATCTCTCTATCTTTCTCTCTGACACACACACGCAGTAGTCTTTTTATTTAAGCTAACTTCCCAGTGGAGCAGTGATCAGTAGCTGTCTGGTTTGTTCTGACTGGCCAGAGAACAAAGTGATTCTGCCCTGTTGTTGCCAAGAATCACAGTTTGATCCCCCCCGCTCGTACATAGCTCTGATCTTCTTAACCTCCGCTTCCCTCTGAATGCAGAGGAACAACCATCTGACCATTAAGCTCGACAATCAGACGTTCACCTTAAACCCCGACCACATCAGCCAATCCGGTCGTCCCGTTGGATGCTGGGTGTCTCCGGATAGAATTGTTGACACAAATCTCTCTCTTATTTTTCATCATTTACTTGGTGTGTTGTTTTGGAATTAACCTGACAGACGCTGTAATATCTTTGTCTGTTAAGACACTTTCATCTGGGGAGCCGTCCATTGAAACTGTTTCAAGAGGGCAGGCGGTTTAAAAAAATAACACTTTGCATGTGATTGGATGAAGCTGTGAACCAGCACTCTGTTGTTACCCACTCTTGCAGTAGAAACGTCGGAAAATAGAGTGAATACATGTTTTCCATTGAGAAAAGCCCTTTCTATTTTAATAAATTCAAATTAAAACCGATGCTACACTGCAAAAAAAAAAAAAAAAAAAAACTATCTCTAACTTATATTAGTGTGATAATCTTGTTTTTAGATTTAAAATCAAGTTAGACTTGTGTGTAATATAAATGGCTTATTTAGTGAGTTAATTTATGTAAATGTGCACTTAATTTAAGAAATCTTAAGTGAATTGCACTTACTGCACTGGCAGCCCGTTTTGCAAGCTCATAACTAATATATGTGCACTTATATTTGATAAGGCATTTTTTGCAGTGTATATTGTATAATCTTTAGACGTTTCCGACTAGAGTGGTTTTCAAATCGCCTTCGTCACACCTAAACCACGCCCATATAGCTAACTATGATGCAGATTGGCCACACACGAGGTTTCCCGGCCTGAATAACCTCTATTCCCAAGCTCTTGCGTGATTGTGTGTGTATGCGTGTGTGTGTGTGTGCGTGCGTGTGTGTGTTTGGGGGGGGGCGACCTAACATGGCCGCTAGCCCGAGGCAGGTGGACAGTGTAAACGCCATCAGAGGACATCAGGGACACAGACAGGAGCTCTGTGAAGGACAGATGAATTGGCTTTTAATGACGACTCCCGAGACGAGCTAAAGCTTTCTGTCTTCAGGCACATACTGATGTATTTTTCATGGAGTCCGTTTGGAGGGCCCGCCTCGGGCCCCGCGAGAATGGACAGCAGCAGGTAGAGGGAAAACTCCGGGATACGTGGGAAAAGAAGATTTAAGCTAAAGTGACACGGAATGAGCTGGACCGTGCCCTTTCCCGGCGCTGGAGAGATATCTGTGGATATAAGCCCTCTGCGGAGAAGGACTGCTTCACAACTGCCTCCGTCACATGTCTGAATCCAGTAAATGAAAGCTAATGCTAATTAGAGGATGCTAAACAAAGGGCAGCGTCTTTGGCCATAAATAGACGAAGGAGTGAAAAATGCATGCGGCCGCTGCAGCGCTCCGCCGATAAGCACCGTAAGCAGTTTCCGTGTTCCTGTGTCCCAGCGAGTGTCTATTTAAACACACAGAAACAGGCTGAGGTGGCACTGACCCATTTCTGTTCTTGCATGTTAGCTGGCTCACAAAGCAATATTAATGACTGAAAGCCCTCTAATGCCATGTTTACCGCGCCGTGTAAGACGGAGCGGCCCGGCGTAATGACGTCAGCGGTGTTCCCACCAACGGAAGACTCACTGAGGCAGTAATAAACTAGAGTTCATCTTGGCTCTGCTAAGAAAGAATACAGTAAAGTGCGTCTATAAATAGCAGACATTTGGCCCTGCCTGGTGGTTGTGGGAGCTGGGAGGCCATCCTTTTGCAGCCCCCTGTGAAGAACAATAGCGACGTGCGACGAGCAGTAAGAGACCCTCCAAGACGCCGGTCTGCTGGGAGCGGTCCCGCCGGCTGCAGGATTGTGGGAAGAATGTTGAGGACGCAGTTTTCCAGCATTTCCTGCCAGAGACGAGGCCACGCTAGGCCTGTTGGGCAGGGACATTCCCTGGGAACTAACGGATATTTAGACCTTTCTTGAAGAAGCATGGGAGACAAGCCATGTTTATGTAGGGAATATAAATCAGATTCTCCTGGGACCCAGAGCTCTGCCAATTATTTTCTTGGGAAAGCCCTCACAGAAAGGCAGGGAGAGATGAAAGAATGACAAATTTAGCTTTTTTTGTTTCCACTGATACATACAGTAAGCTATTTCTTCAAAACGCCACTGGGCAGCAGACTCTAGCAAAAATATCCTTGTTTTCCTTTTAGCTAATTACTCAGCTAGCATAATGTTCTATTACTTCAAAACTTTCACATAACTGGCTTACTTTTGGAGTCTCTCGGGTAAAATTTCAATGGCTGGTGAACCATCTAATTCCACAAGGAATCCCGCCTCCATACACAGATGTGAATGAGTTTTTAGTTGGTTTGAGAAAAAGGAAACAAAATGACCTCATAAAACCTTTGCACTATAATTACAAAAAATAAATAAAAATAAAATAAACGGATCCCCCATAAATGTAAAGCCTTTTTTATACTAAAGCCAATGAAGATGTGATTTATGTGCCAGATAGTGGCGAATATGATACTGCATCATATATCTTCAAGTGTGACTAATTTTCATCCATTAATTCTGGTGGAATGGGAGATTGGAGCAAAACGAGGAGGACCCTAATTAGATTGGAGACTCGGGAAGCTGCACCAACTGGGGGTTATGGGAAATAACATGGGAACCAAAAGCCTTCAATTAGCTTGTCACTTTATGTCCTAAACCACAGTACATGTTTCATCACATGCAAAGATGATCAGAGTTCAATTCTCCTCCACATTCCACAGGGAGAGATGTTTAAGACATGTCCTGATCTGGCCAACACAGCCTAGAGAGAGAGAGAGAGAGAGGGAGAGAGAGAGGGAGAGAGAGAGAGAGAGAGAGAGAGAGAGATGATTACACTGCTTTTAAACTTTGAAAAGCCTTTTGCCAGCCTGTGTTCTGATCTGATCCCAGGGCTGTTTTCAGCCTCGGGCTTCACTTTGTAAAACAAGCTTCTCCTGTGCTACTTTAACCTGCAATATTTACCCAGAATGCCTCACGTTTGCCACAATAATAAAAGTAATCTGGCTCCAAATGTCAGTGCCGCCGGCGGGCTGCAGGTTGGTAAATGAAGTGTTGGGTTTGGTACCTGCGGCAGGCGTGTTTGTCGCGCGGTGACGAGGTGACGTGTGTCACTTTTAATGAAATGATGTCTTTCATTATCTTGACTTCCAAGAGGTAACAGCTCCTCACTGGCAGGATAACACACCTTCTAAATTGGTTTCACACTTCCAAACATAGACAGCAGGGAGTTCTACCACAGCGGGACACGGCAGACGAATTACAACTCTTACAACAGACAGAACACAAGATGCTTAATGATGTACACTGACACCTTTCAATGGCACGACAACAGCCAGATTGAACCCTGGTTATTGGGCTGTTGGGGATGGTCGCATCGCGTTCTTGGGAGCATTTCCTCCTCCAGCAGAAATAAGAGCTGTCATTATCATCTGCTTTGATAACAAACACCTGTTGTTTACCAAACAACATGGCCATCAGCTGATGCCCTCAAGCATTTCCCAGTATGCTCTCCAGAGACCAGAGTGGAATTATGGGTAGTTAGATCTAGATTGCTCTTGTTAGAGGAGATTAGAAGCAACACGCTCCATTTTCACACTATTTGTTTATTTATTACTGTATTGTATGATTCTTTATCGGAAAGGTTATGTCAAAAGATTATACTCTTAACTTGCAGGTTGTATATTAAATTAAGTTAATCTAAGACTTGGTTTTCAAAGCCACTGTACATAGTAGATGGTTTATACCTAACATATTGTAAGTGTAAGTGCGTGATATGAATTGAACAAAATACATAGTTTTCCCATCGGAAGAAAGCATCTTTGTTATATTGGCAAAGTGAAAGAAAACTTGATCGATCAAATTGACGAATACCAAATTATCGAGGAATTTAAAGTTCTGCACCTACAAGTCAACCATAGAGAAGGGTTTAAGTCATAGAACTATATGGGTTACGTATGTCAAGACACAAACACACACGCACACACACACAACCTGCTGTAACTGTGCACAAGCATAGCACATTTTGGTTAAGCCTTTTCTCAACATTTGTTCCCACCCCACTTCATCACATGTAAAGTGCTAATGCATTTGGCTGCATGGCTGTTGCAGTATTATTTGCATATGATTATGGTAACATTAACTATGTTAATGTTAATTATTTTCATGCTAATATTATGCATGTTTTAGGAGATGTTATGTGATCTGAAGGGGCTTCCATTTTATGCCCTGCACGCCACTACTGTACACAATCAATATATAGGCGTATCTATCTATCTATCTCTCTGTCTGTCTGTCTGTCTGTCTGTCTGTCTATCTATCTATCTATCTATCTATATACATATCTATCTATCTATCTATCTATCTATCTGTCTGTCTGTCTGTCTGTCTGTCTATCTATATACATATCTATCTATCTATATACATATCTATCTATCTATCTATCTATCTATCTATCTATCTATATACATATCTATCTATCTATCTATCTATCTATCTATCT
>JAODLL010005799.1:0-10337 GCA_026546735.1 Forbesichthys agassizii
GACCAGGTGGAGAGATTATATCTCCAAACTGGCCTGGGAACATCTCGGGATCCCCCAGTCAGAGCTTGCTGATGTTGTTTGGGAAAGGGAAGTTTGGGGTCCCTTACTGAAGCTGCTGCTGAGAAGATGGATGGACAATTTGGTTATACATACAGTATGCTACTGTGCAATCAATAGGCTACCTTAACAAATTAGTTAAGTTGATAAGAAAAGATGGAAGGAAGGAATACATTTAATCATTTTCATAACCTATGCTTTGTTTTGAATACCAATCAATCTCTGATGCCGCTGTTCCTTTTATTTGATGGTAACAAGTTTTTAACTAATCAGCAGTTTTAGAGCATTCTTTCATGGAGTAGGCCTAACAGTACTCTGAAATTCTAAGCTAGTTGAAGCACTGTCTGTTGAGCTTTTCAAATCTACACATCTTTGGCTAATTAGCATATCCTCCTCTTTTATTATTATTTTATATTGTTCTTGGCAATAAAAACAAACAAAATGGGCATTTAGCCTAAAGACTAAAATACTATTGTTACATTGTTTAACCTATGTGAATGGACTGTAATGCCCTTATTGCCATAATGTTGACTATAGTTGTTTTTTTAGTACTGTACTTTAAATGTATTTCTTGGAAGTATGGCTCTACACAATAGTCTGATATTAGGCTATCAATGCAGATATTTCTAACTTTCCATCAAAAAACATGAACAAAATACTCATGCACATATTGTAAACATTACAAAACACAGTGATTAGAATACTAAGGAAGAAGACTTTTAGCAGCAGGCTGTGTATTTCCCTTGATAGCAGTATAAATCACAGACAAGTCAGAGAGAAGAGGTAAGAGTCATTACTGGCATTTACACTGTCTTTGCAAGGCCATGGGCCATTTAAGGTATGTTTAATGTGTGAGAAGCCATAAAAGTGAAATGTGATCAGCACATCCAAAGCCAATTTTGGAGTCCAGGAATATCCCTTTATCACCTTTTTAATGCCCTTTTCTCGCCAGGTGCTCAGGTAAAAATAATAAATAACACGTGCAATTGTCTTTCTCAAACCCCATGGCATATCATTTCAGTCTAATCAAATGGACAATACCCAGGAGCTATGGGACTATAAGTAATTACAATCTAGCCAAGCGAATAAACGTCTGAAGTCATTGTGACTATTGACACAGAATTGACGCAAAGCCTTTCTAAAGCGTGAGATAATAAATGGATCTTGGTGTAAGTGTAATGTGTGTGTGTGTGTGTGTGTGTGTGTGTGTGTGTGTGTGTGTGTGTGTGTGTTTGTGTGCGTGTGTGCATGCACATGTGTGAGTGATTACATTTGTGTGATGATGACAATGATAGATTAGGGAGAGATTTATATATGGTAATCCATATTATTGTCTGCTCATGTGTTTAATCCTGAGGCATGTCGTATGTTCCGTATTACATTTCTGTACAGCTGTGCATTACAGAAAGTATTGAATATCAAGGCTCACACAGTCACTTTGGGAGTTTGGGGTTAGAAAGTTTGACATGTCCATAATAATATAATTATATATCCAGTCACACATCACATTTAAACCAGTGAATCATTTCACCTTGTACAATAACATCCAGAAATTCTCTCAGGCAGTAGTCACGGCATGCCTATAGCATTCCATGTTACCAGAAGGTGGCAGTAAACAATAAGAGTTTAAAAACCAAAATAACTTCGATATTGTTAATGTGTTCATTCATTTCATTTCCTTTAGTAAGATTGTTAGGGGCAGAGCTTGGAAGCAGTGTTTGGAAGAGACAACGCAGTGAATGGTCGGAATAGCTTCGTTAGCTTCAATCTATTACTGAAGCACAGGACTGCTTGACTTGACTGATTGACTAATTAACTCATTAACCACGGATTTGTTGAAAAATCCCATTCCTTGGAAAATCTAATTATGCCAGTGTTCCTTTAAGGGTAAGAGGTCTTGTTACAAATAATGAATCTTAGACAAAAATAAATAAATACATAAATAAATAAATAAATAAATAATAGAACCAGGGTATAACAGTTCAGGATAAAACATTTTAATGTCTCCTAAATTACAAATCAGTCATTGATTTTTGGAATAGATAGCGAGCAAAATATACATAATTGCTATTTTATTTTGAATTAAATAGTAATACAATTCTGTGAAACTGTAGTAGCACCCTGCTGTCATAGTTACTATCGCGCTGAGTAAATGTTTGCTGGTAGACTATAATTATTATGATAAATATGTTTAAAATGTATTTCTGAAGTTATTGCAATGTAAAGTAATTTGCTTGTTATTACATTTTTTTCTCTATTAAAACTTTAGGAAAGGGTAGTACTTTCATTATTGAGTCAGTTGAAACAAGTGCATATTTGTGTTATGTGTAAAAGTGTATAAGTGTATATTTTTATTTTTAAAATGTGTAGGGCCAAAGCCTTAAAATGCTATGCAATGTATTGAAGTTTTTGTTGCGATACTTGTTTTATTCTTAAATTAAAATAATTACCCTGAATGCCTTCAAAATATAATTTCCGTGGGAGCCAAAAAAACAAAAAAACAAACAAGCAAAGAGGTGTAGCATTCCAAGAGTGTGAGTGAATGAAAAGCAACATATGCTAAAACATTATTTGACTAATTCTTTTCAAATTTCCACTCATTTATATAATGGAGGAATATTCTGAATTTTAGACAACTCTACATTAAATCACTTAAATTGCATCTGCAATTTGCACTAATCATAACAAATGGATGTTTCCCAGATACAATACCTGTGTCAGTGAGATTGTTTTGCATTCACAAATGTAGCCCACTGAGACCATTACATTACAAATTGAATTTCAATCAAACCTTTTACGCTCCAACCATTTTGCCCACTGCACTTTAACACACCAATTCCCATTTACTATCACTTAAATATCATAAGAGGTTAAATTACACTAGTTCTTCTTCTCTCCATTTAACACTTGTCTCCTCACACTTTTACATCCCAGCTCATACAGCAGCATTTAGCATCTCTAATCTGCCTTGAGATCTGTGTTTCTGCCTATGCCCTCAAAGAGCCGTGTAATTGAACTCCAATAGGAAGCAGGATTGTAGCTTGTTTATGGAATGATCGTTCCCTGCGATAACACACTGTGCTATGTCTGTTTGTCCAATTGTCAGGCAGTGCATATGCATTCTGTCTGTCCGCATGTCTGTCATCACTTGCTATGTCTGTTTCAGGCTACCTGTCTGTCTGCTTGTCTGTCACCATGTTGTGTCTGAGACTACCTGTCTGTCTGATTGATTATCTGTCTGTTGACTTGTTGACTTGTCAGTCATTATCTGTCTGGATGGAGTTGTGCTTGATATGTGGGAAGGAACATTCTAGAACGTGAAAGGTAACCACAACTCATACATGCAGGGCAGGCTTTGTCTCAGTGAGCTAGTCACAGTCAATGTGTGGCTCCTCTGCATTACTTCTCCTGCCTCTGTTAACCAAGGGATGTACAGGTGGAGCATGGGCTGGAGCATGTGGGCTATAGCATGTGGGCTGGAGCATGTGGGCTGGAGCATGTGGGCTATAGCATGTGGGCTATAGCATGTGGGCTGGAGCATGTGGGCTATAGCATGTGGGCTATAGCATGTGGGCTGGAGCATGTGGGCTATAACATGTGGGCTATAGCATGTGGGCTATAGCATGTGGGCTGGAGCATGTGGGCTATAGCATGTGGGCTATAGCATGTGCTTGAGGTGTGTATGCTCTCTGTATCTATACTGTATCTATCTCTCTCTCTTTTCACACCCCCTCCTCTCTATCTCTCTCTCTCTCTTCATCCCCCCTTCTCCCTCTCTATCTCTCTCTTTCTCTCTCTCTCTCTCTCTTTATCCCTCCCCTCCTCTCCCTCTCTCTGTCTCTCTCTCTTTATTCCCCCTCCTCTCTCTCTCTCTTTCTCTCTCTCTTTATCCCCCGCTCCCCCCTCTGCATTCTTTCATAATCGACCTCAGATAGCGCGCTGAGTGGCCGCGATGAGTCATATAGCTGGGTCTGGAGGCTCCGCATCGCGACACAGAGTCAGGAATACAGAGCACTTGCTTCGCTGCTAGCTGCTAGCTGCACACACACACACACACACACACACACACACACACACACACACACACACACACCATCGCTATGATGACAGGCATACAGAAAGGGTAGATTGACAGAATAACAGAAGCATATATACACACAGGCAGAGATACATGCATACAGTAGATAAAGAAAGACAACAAGGAATCATAAATAATCTGTCAATCTATCTATGCATTTGAGTGTGTGTGTGTGTGTGTGTGTACGTGTGCATGTACGTTTGTGTCTGTGTGGGTTGACTTGGCAAGCAAGAAGCTTGATGAGCCTATATTCCAATAGAAAAAAAAGAATACTCATGATCACACACACACAAACCCACAATCATGCACACGCACACAGGCACACATAAACACACACATGCGCTCGCACACACACACACATAGGCGCGCATATTGTTTTTTGTGTATGGTAGGCTGCTGTACCTCCTTTCCCTTGAAGCTGGTTATCATATTGTCTAACCCTGATCCTGCATTAGGCACTACCATGATATTTTCTGTGAGCTTATTCACTTCTTGTCAGTCTTCAAGGGCCTTGTGCCTCCCCGATGAATTTCAGTCTGCCGGCGATTGAAATTCACTCCAAGGCTGAACACACCTCCGCTTTAGGGCGCTGTCGGCCGTTGTGTCTGCGCCCCGCATCTAATCCATGCGGTGTTTGAGTTTCATCTCGGTGTGACTAAAGAGCATGCATTCCATTCTCCCAAGCTCCCGCACCACCCGAGACTGCAGAGGGATCTCCAAAGAGCAACGCTGTGCTGTGATGTATATTTCAGGTTCTTTCAGCGCACTCGATCTGAACACAGGCGCCTTATCTCTTTCTTCCTACCCTGTATGCAAGGGCGTAGATTTAGAATTAAATTAGGCAGGGCCATCTTGCACTGCTAGTGCTGTAGCCTTGCTGCTACAAGCCTACTTGGAGGTATAGGGACTAAAGCAAAATTAATTCACATACTGTGTATGTTTAAAAACAATATATGACAGTATAACAGTAGCAATGGGCCTAACAGTAACTCATAGGCCTATTAGTATGGGCCTATTTGAGACACTAATGTAAGCTACTGTAGGACTACCATACAAACAATAGAATGGTTATTCAGTTGACTTGGAAATGTTTCAAGCTATGAGAAGACTTTCTTTTTTATTATGTTGAATGTTACCGGTCATAATTTGCAGTTATCTGGGTCCTATTGTACTATTAGCAAAATAGATCAAGAGAGAATGACTGTAGGGAGGCGAATGACACTATTATCATTATGTGAATATAAAGTTTATTTGCATGAACTGACGTTTGTAGTTTTGTAATTTTTACTGAACATATATTTTCATTTAGTGGCTCCCTCCATCACAATGCACAGTATTTGAGAGAATTTGCTCTCAGGGCAATGAAATTAGGAATTCTCTGGTTTTCCCCCTCACTTTATATGGGCCAATATATAACAAATCCTGTGATGTTCAAAGTGACAGTGAAGTATAATAACATGGCAAAGAAATGGCATATAAAATAATTAGGTGCAATGTATTATTCCTATTATATTGGCAGGGGCATGTCCCTACAGTCCCAATTCAAACCTAAGCCTACAGTATTCCAGTACAGTAAAGAGTAGGTAATCTATTTGTGACAATGACCCAAGAAAAATGTTGGAAATGGAATCCATTTTTTATTTCTAAGAGGTTTCCTGCACTCCCTTCATAAACAGTCTATGTGGGAGCTATGTGACACTAGACGTCACCAGTGAATATAGAGGTGGACGTGAAACACCATAGCCAATATACCCAAGATAGCGCCAGAGGATGGGTGGATGCAATGCATTATGACCTTAGGTGGGAGAAGGTGTTGAATCGAGTGTAGGTTCAATCACTATGGAAATCAAACATGTGGCCTAAAGCTAACCCACACCACCCATAAATAATGTCAAGTCGTCGATTGTCACTTTCATTTACAGAATGCCGCTGGTGTCTTTGACCCTGCAGTGCTATGTAGTGATTGTGACATACATGGTAAACAGCAGTGAATGCTTACACAAACACATGCAACAGCTAAAATCAGAACACACAGAGTCATACAGCACAGCTATACATACCGTGCTATGAATGTGTTTTTATAGCTGCCATGTTTGTTTCAGCATACCATTTGTTTAATTGCTACTACTGTATTATTCAATATTCTTGTGAGACCATCCTGTTCATGTGAACTCAGCTCTTTCTACTCTACATGGAGTAGAAGGGTTCTATTCTGTTTGGAATAGATGCAGTGCCAATGGGTGCAAACTATAAGGTCAATAGCGGACAATTAACCATAACAATAAACATATACTTTTGGCTTCTTCGACATCAGGTGGTGGCGAATTGTTCGTTACCTTTGTAATGAATCAGAGCAGGAACTACTGTATGCCAATCATTTTCTAATTCAATTGGAGATTTAAATGAGATATTGTGCTATCGGCATCAACTGAACTTCTCACCTGGACGATGATTGGCCAGTGGGTCTATTAACGGTCCCGAACAAAGAGTTCCCTGACTCATTGGAACAGATTGTGAAGCTCACTAGATCACGTTGCTCTCACAAGGCTAATATTTAGTCCACAGTCTTCTGCAGTCTCTTCAGAATCAACATTGGTGCAGTATACCTCTATTATGATTAATTAACAATCTGCCTATCTCCTTTGCTTTTAGATCAGCTCTTTGAACATGCACTTTGCTGTCATTTATATATGTTAGTAAATGCGTAATATGTGCAGCATGTTGCAGTGAAGTCAAGTGTTTAACGCTGATGACATGTCACTGTCATCTGCTTATGATACTCTCATATCGTACTTTCATGACCTATAAAGTCACTGTCTTCTATTTTCTGCCCATTGATGATTTTTGCTGAATGTTTTCACAGCCATCCTGCTGGGTGATGTTGAAGTCAGGCCTGTTTCTAAATGGTGGTAAAGCTTGGTGATGCGATCAAAACAGTTGCAGCAACGCCGATTGGTTAAATGCTGTCCAATAGTTTCAAAATTAACCAGAGGTCTACGCCCAGTATAGAGGCACTTCCCAATGGAGCCTTGCCAGACCTTATTGATAAAGTGAATAATGGTCTGTTCTGATCACACCTATAAATCATACCAAGTACAGGGCAAGCTAGTCTCCATGGTAAGGCTTTCTACATGACAAGGCTTCGTGGACTTTGCATTTGACTCATGAGCATCCTCAAGCTGTAGTTATGGTTACGTAATGTAACAGGGAGAAAAGACCTTGTCAAGTCATGGATACAGGTAAATGGATTTGGTTGTATCTCCAAATGTAAGCTAATCTTCATGATTTCATACACCAGGAAGCTTTGATTGATATTTTGATAGCGGCATTTGTCTTTATTTCACTACATGCAGTATACTATACGTGTTTTGCCAATTATTAAACTATATTCGAGCACACATATGGTGTCAGTTCTTTCCCGGTAAAACTAGAATCCTTTTTCACATTTTTCTAATAAAGAATCGGTGTTATCGCACTGATTTCTATCTGTCAGAAAAGACAGCAGTAGGTGAACTGAAGAAAAATTCGAATGGATATATATTTCTTATATACGTATATAGAAAGGAAAAGACTAAAAAATACATTAAAGCAAATATGAAAAACCAGGAATAAGTGCCAGTGCTTCTGCAGCTCAAGCAGAACCACATGGAAAGCAGTAGCAGCCATGGTTTGGGGTAAAGGGTCGGCAGCTTGCATGCCACACACTTCCAGGCTGAGGTGGGAGATGGGGAGAAGGGGAAGAGGTGTGTGTGTGTGTGTGTGTGGGGGGGGGGGGGGTGGAAATACATGTGAGTGTGCCAGTGGTGCCAGTGGCCAGCTGGCAGAGGGATGGCCTGAAGGTCTGGGTTAAATCACAAACTTGAATTCTCCTACTTATCAGAAATAACACATCTGCAGCTAACGGTGATTAGCCAGCCACTCTTGTGGAAGCAAAGATGTGGGTTTCATCACCTCCAGTTTAGGGCAGTGTTAATTAGCAGGCAGCAAGATTATGATGGGATATTTAACTATGGACTCATTATTGAGTTTCTATTCGCTATGTAATAATGCTGTACCATTATCAGAGTGTTCTTGTAATGCACTCATATACAGAAGTACAATAATTGGCTCCCAGCGACACCTGTAAGAGGTCCATGTGTTATCACGCACTGCCCTAGTTACCCTAGTTATCAAACTGCCTCTCAAAATACCATAATGCATGTTTTTAGTGAGACTGAGTGTACACTTATATTTTTTTACAGATATTTTCAAAAATGAATATAAATTATGCATAACAAATGTTATGTTATGGGACAATGCTATACTAGACTATACTATACTATACAATTTTATTATTATATTATATTATAATATATTTTATTTTGTTAGTGGTGCGGCCTATGTCTCACCACCTGCCAGTACTTCTGTATGTGCACAGTTCAAAAACAGAACCCAGATTATTTGAGGGAAATCAATCTGTCCCTCTATAATTTTTCTTTCAATTTAATCTGTGTTCACAGAGTAAAATGTCTATTTGGACTTTTCACAGTCTTCCACTTAACAGAGTGAGCATGCTTCATATTTGATGGAACAATACTTATTACTATTTATTACAAGCCAGTAACACAAATCCATCATCAGTCGCTTGGCCTCCACTGTTGGCTGACTAACCTTCAGCTGTTTAGCGATCTGGTGAGTGGTCTTGTAGCCAATGGGGTGTACAGTGTTTCACATCACCTCACTGAATCATGATGTATGATGTTTACTTGACCTCAAATTCCACTCTAGAAGCAGAAAGCCTCAAGTCTCTGCTCTGATTAGTCGCGACTAATCAGGCACAAACACGCTGATGGAAACCTACACATACAGCCTCACACAGCATTCTGTTGGCACACAACATATTTCATATTACGGATGTTGCCACAAGAAGTATCATTAGACAAGGCCTGCTTCAGGTTTCCACTGGGTAAACATGAGTGAGCTTGTATTCAGATGAGACAGATGTCTCCTCTGGTTCCCTTTATTCTCAACCCAGATGAGGAGCTATTGATTCATACAAATCCTTTAATATTTCTACACAAACAATCGCCGCTACACACTTTGCAATTCATTATGTGGGAATGCAGCGATCTCAGGCTGTTTCATGTGCCCGCAAATCAGTGCCGTCGCATTGAAGGATCTACAGCTTCATGTGTAATATATGAATGTGTGGGTTGAACATACACATGCACACACAAACACACACACATACACGTACACACACACACACCCCGACAACCCAGTCGTATTTAGAGATTAATTTATCATTGAAGCAGAAAGCCAAAGTCTACTGGTATTAGTCTGTTCCGTTGACGGAATATCTGTCTGTCTGGTGCTTGCTGTTGAGTAAGATCTAATCTGTTATTGGGGGGCCTTGAAATACAAGTTGCCATGGAATGCTCTTTCCTCAACACATTGCAAGATTTAGGTGATTACATAAAAACATTTTTGGGCAGGGTATTTCAATACAGTAGTGTACATGCATAATTTCCCAGAGCAGAATTATTGTTTCACCTACAACATACAGTACTCCACATCTACCCTACTATACATCCAGTTTATGAACTCTACATACATACAAAAGTGATCTTTTGAATATAATAATGAATGACCTGATAATATTTGTCATGTTAACTTGAGACACAGTGGACTAACAACCGCAGGCCGAACTACATCTCCTTGCACCCTGGAGGCTAAAACAAGCCAACAACCGCAGAGCAAGAAAAAGCAACCTCCTCCTAAATCAGAGCCAGAGCCTTGGTTGACAGTACTGTTCAAGAGCATGTGTAGTTGGGAGGCATCACACATACAGTATAATGGTGTTGCCTTGTGACTAAGGAACAAGCATCAGTGCAGCAGTGCAACAGCAGCACTGTATATATGGTGTTCGGGTCTGTGGGACCTGCTTTTAATGTATACCAAAAGATAAATTATGTGATTTATGATTATTTCAACCTGAGACTTCTTGGTCTTGGCTCATTTTCTGAACATATAACATTCAGGAGCATTTCAATAAATTTGAATATTATGGAAAAGTTCAGTAATTTCAAATGACAAAGTGAAACTCATATATACAGCTATATATATACACTCGCCTAAAGGATTAATAGGAACACCTGTTCAATTTCTCATTAATGCAATTATCTAATCAACAATCACATGGCAGTTGCTTCAATGCATTTAG
>JAODLL010005800.1:0-10336 GCA_026546735.1 Forbesichthys agassizii
TGCATTCCAGATAGTTCTTAAGATAATCATTGCTACCCGTTATCTTTTGCACTAAGCTTAGCTTGACTGCCGTATGAAACTGGAAGATCTTTAAGAGGTCTTTAATTGTGAGTGAATCCAAGAGAAAACATACACTTTTTTCCCTTCAGTTAAGGCATATTGAACATTTGATGACATAGTAAGCACCAGTTCAACCAACTAGTAGACTAGTACTAACTATAACCAACTAGAAGTTTATCACTGTGGAGGGGAGGAAGGCTGCACATGTCAGACATAGAAGCCTGTGAAGTAAGGCGAGGCCAGCCAGACTGGAGTGAGCTGAGGAGAGCCACAGACAGACAGCAGCTCCACCCAGCATAGCGGATGTTGGGAGGGAAGAGGTGGGGGGGCCGAGTGAGTTATTTATAGCTGTGAATGGGCATGCAATCCACCAGGTCTCTTCTGAAGGGTATCTAGCGAAAGATGGGGGATCATTTGAGTAGAAAAGTAGAGAGGGACAGGATGATAATGACATGCAGCAGGCTGGGAACACAATCAGGGTAAATAGTGAAAAATGCTAGTCAGACGTTTATTTGTGTTTGGGCAACATGATTTTGTTATTCCCTTTCTCCACTCTCTTTATGCGAGACACAGGCATATTCATTGCATACCCACAATAAGACTTACAAAGAAACGGTCTACATTCACTCTCACGTAGATTCAAACCATTGATTAAAACCAAGTGGGTGGTGCTACAGCTGGAGGTATGAAATGAATGTGCTGCATACCTGAAGTGTACGTGCATTGGATTCTTCCTCACTCGCCAATACAGCTGCTCCATTTTGTTCTATTTATAGCTCTGGATGTGTGTGTGTGTGTAAGGCTGGGGGTGGGGGTGTGTTTTCCAACCCCCTCCCCGTCCCTCTCCACCCGGTCAGCCTAACCTTCACTTTCCATCTTGGGGAGGCTAAATGTGTGTGACCCAGCATCAACGCACACACACAGAGCAGGGATTTCCCATCGCAAGCACAAAAGAAGCATTTAGTCCTACTCTATTAACTTGTGCTGTTGCATATGGATGTTTCTGCATTCTAAAGGTTTTATGTTAATGTACAATAGAACACTGGAGCAGAAGATAACACTTCCAAAATCCAGGTCCCAGACTGCCTACTAACATTATTCTTACAGATTGTGTAAAGCAGGCATACATTTGTGTTTTGAGTTTTTCACACCACAGACAAAAGTAATGTTAAATCTAGCCTACAGCTTGTTGAATTAATTTTTTCTTTTTGATATGTGGTTTATATTTTCTTTTTGAAAGAGGATTGGACTACATAAGATTATTTGGATGCTGATTTGAACACAAGAATGGGATTGTTAAAATAAGATTGTTCTGCTGGGAAGACTTATTAACAGGAAACAATTGCATACAGTGGTAGTAAATTATAACAGAACCCAATTGAGGTTGTGGGAAACTATTATTAATTTAATACAGTGATGAAAGTTACATTTTAAGTCAAAGCCAGTGTGTGGCTGTTTATTGAAATAAGGATTTTAGTTAAGGGTTTTATTGTAGTAAAACAACAAAAGTCTAGAAAGGGTTGCAATTTACTGTTAAGATGTAGAGAAACATTTCTAATGACTAACCTGAATATTCTTGTGTTTTATTAATTCAATACATTATTTAACTTTAAACTACAATCTGATGATGTGATTACGGTAATACTTGGAACTGTGCAGGACTGCATGCTAAATTCCATGCTCTGTCTTCACCCGCAACTGTGTGGCCTCCCAGAACAACACCAGCATCATCACTTTTGCTGATGATGCTGCCACAGTACAGTCACTGGACTGATCTGAGGGTGGCTGAGGAGTCAGCATACAGGAGGGATGTTGGGTCAGGAGAACCATCTCTCCCAAAAGGTTAGCAAAACAAGGAGATTATTGTTGACCCGCAGAATAGAAGGTGGCAGCACACACCTCTGCACATTTGAGAGTCTGAAGTGAATAGAGGGGACACATTCAAATTCCTTGTTGTTTGTATAATCGTATAGCTGCTGTTGTGTAGCCTAATGTTTGTGTCTGCCTCGCCTGCTTTGCAAGGAATAACTGTGTCGGTCACCTGTGGTCGATGTCTTAACGGCCCTTGCTGTAATGTGTGTGTGTGTGTGTGTGTGTGTGTGTGTGTGTGCGTGTGTGCGTGTGTGCGTGCACCGTATTCCCTGTCTCGTCACTCCCTGCCCTGTGTTTACTTTGTGTTTCAGGCCTGTTTATCTGTCACTCCCTGTGTTTCAGGCCTGTTTCCCCATCACTCCCTGTGTTTCAGGCCTGTTTCCCCATCACTCCCTGCCCTGTGTTTACCTTGTGTTTCAGGCCTGTTTCTCTGTCACTCCCTGTGTTTCAGGCCTGTTTCCCTGTCACTCCCTGCCCTGTGTTTACCTTGTGTTTCAGGCCTGTTTCCCCGTCAGTTAGTTCCACCCGTGTCTGTGTAGTCATGTCTGATGTGTATCACCTGTCCCTTGTTGTTGTTAGCCAATGGTCTGTCTCTCTGTCTTGTCTACATGTGCATATAGCCCCAGTGTTTTCCCCAGTCCGGTGTTGGTTATTGTTAATGCACATGGCTCCTCGTGTTCCCGCTTTTGTTTTAGATTAAACTTTTTGTTTCACAAGTCCTGACTGCGTGTCGTGCGTTTGGGTTCTCACCTCCCTTCAGCGTCAGTGTGTGTGTGTGTGTGTGTGTTTGTGCGCGTGCGTGTTTTTAGTTACATAATGTAGGCTACTTTTTACAACGTAGGTCTATATGAATTTAAATGTTAATTCAAATGAATGACCAAAACCAAATGAGTGTAGTATTTCTCTCCAACTTGTGCTCAGACAGTGCGTAGGCCTATGTTGTGTAAACTATCTCTTGCGTGTCGTGTAGGTTGTCTCTTACAGTTAACATGCGAACATCTTTTATGTCCGTTCTTCAGATATCAATCGGCTGAACCACATTATCAACCAAATAAGATATCTTTAAAACAACATATTTGCCTTGTGTTATTAAACCAAATGTAAGACAACGCGTCCCATAGAGATTTTCATAAATGTCAATAAATGAACAATAATGAACACACTAAAATGCAAGAAATAGTAATGCCAGCAAATTTACATCCTAGAATTTATTGTAAGACAGTCCTGCACCTGCATTTCTTTTCTGTTCCAAATATTGTCTGGGCAAGCAGGTGCATAGGCTACTGTCACGGTTGCCCCTAGTTAAAGACAACTCTTTTCACACACTGCATTTGTCGCACTGGAATGTAATTGGCCATAACAGGGTTAAACAGCAACTGGTAAAATGTAATATATTAGAAGTGTGGCGATGTATTTATTTGTTCTAAATATTAAAGTGTTTTACAGTTTTACACTCCAGAAAATACTATTATAGTTGACTGAGGGCAAAGCTGGATATTGCCATTGCCAAGGATATAAGCTATTTCACGAAAACCAGAGCCATGGCTCTGACGAAAACTATGTGCATGAAGATAACGTAGCTATAGCAACTATGATCTGATTGTCAATATAATGTAATAACAACAACAAACAAAAACAAAAAACATTTGCATAGAAGGTGGAACCCTACAGCATGTTGAAGATATCTGAAATGTCTAACTTTATTTTGTGCTTATGTTTTCTGTCAGATGTCCTGACAGCAAATAGCAGCGGAGAACGGGCAGTCTCTACATTCGCCTTTGTTACCCTCCAGACCGGTGAGTGGGGCTGGACGCCCGACACTGGAAGGGACTACGCTACGCCAAAGAGCAACAGAATGAATCTAATGTATTTACTCATAATAACTGATATAAAGTTATCTATTGTCATGTATATGTCTAGATTAAGATTACAATGTTTAATAATATGGTGCTATAGCCAAGCTGGCTATAGCACCATATCCTGGTTTATCCTGGCTGTAGATCAAGCAGGACATAGGCCTAATTTTTTTATAAAGTAATTTATATGGTACCATAGTATAAACAGTTTGACATCACGTTGCTCGGTCCGGCTGAACTAGGCTTGCCTAATTGTTCTTGTTTTATGAAGAAGTTAACCTTGAAATCAAAATGTGGGGTGTAGATCTGCTTTAAGCCTTGGAAGAGGTCCACTGATATGATGATAGCTTACTAGCGAAATAGCACACTTTGGTTATCTTACCATAGTAGCGACTAGCCCTCCAGGCTCTCACAGCACAGTGTAGGACTCCATCCAGCCACAACAGAAGCCAGCTGATACAGAAACCAAGCAGAAGCCCCAGCATGAGGTCCATCTCCTGCTTGGTCACACTGTCACTCACAAAGTAGTTTTCTGATGAATCCACCAAGGAATGGTCCCCATCGTACGGGATGACATAGTGGACATGATGCCTATGGGAAACAACAAAAGGTGGTGTAAGAGCTGCTTGGGTTATGCCAGTGGTTTTCAAACCTTTAAGGCCCCGCCATACTACCAAATCTCTGGCGGACCGTGCCGACAATATTTACGTCACGCACACAGTCCGTGGACCTCCGCGTTCCGTGGACGCGGTAGGTATGCGAAGGTCTTTACGTAAGTCTTTTTAATAGCGTAAAAATTTGACTATAAATTAACATCAGTGAAAGTGTATTTACATTTTATTGATGATGATATAGGTTAATGGTCATTATTTTTAGATGTATTTTAGCTTTTAATCTATATTGACTACAATTTGATTTTAAACACCCATCACTAAAGACTATATGCAGCACTATCCAGCAACCCATTGACAATTACTGCATGTCGACATCTTTAGCAACCCATAGGTCCCACAACAATATTGCCCTTAATCTATATTATACAGTATATATATGATTCACTAAATTTTCCTATAGGACTGGCCCCAAATATTCGATTATTCGGGTATTCGTTAGTTGGGTATATATTTGATTTATATATTGGGATTCGAGTATTTGTTTTTTCACATTATGCATGCATGTTTTCATATTGATCCCTACTGTCTCCATATAAACCCACATGTTGAAATGCTTTGAATTGCCTGCCCTATACTGTGTCATCAACACAATTGATTGCAATTGGCTCCGTTTGTACGAAGAGAGCAAAGCTATTCATTCAACACACACTCTTATTGGGTAATACAGGAGTTATATGTTATTTGACAGCTCTGACTGGCTCAATTGGCGTGTCAATCCAAGTTGCCATTTTGAGCGCATGGCTCTGTTTTCATGTGTGCTCACTGAAGCTAGGAATCGAAGATTACTTCCATTATACTTCTTAATTATATTTGATTGTTTTTTTTAGTTCGGAAGTATTCGAAACCTGTAAAATGGTATTCGGGGCAGCCCTGGTTTCCTATAATCTAGTGCAGGGTTGGGAACCTTGGTCCTGGAGAGTCGCAGCCTTGCATGGTTTAGATGTCTCCCTGCCCCAACGCACCTGATTCAAAATGAATAAAGTTAGAAGTGTGTGTGTTAGAAGCCTGATAATGACCAATTCATTTGAATCAGGTGTGTTGGAGCAGGGAGACATCTAAAACATGCAGGGCTGCGGCTCTCCAGGACCAGGGTCCCTTACCCCGGATCTAGTGTCATCTGGACACATAATTTTAACATCAGGACAGCTGTAAAAATGTGTTTCACTATTTTTGTTTATAGGCAAAGTGATCAGTTAAGTTATTAATATCATGGTTTTATAGATTCAGCACTAGCCTATCAATTTCTTTACATTTTAAACATGTTTAAAAAGTCTTCTCCAACAGCACAGTTTTTCAATACAAATCTGTGGTCAGATATGGAACTGCAGGGAGCCTAAAATCTTTCGGCATTAAGGCAGCGTGACAGACCACACTATTTTGCATTATAGGAGGTATGGGAAAATAAAACTGTTTTTGACCATTATCAATGAAAATATATAAATAAAAAATGACAAGCTTATGTGACTCACAAATACTATGTAAAGTTTGACAAATGTTTAGGATATTTTTCGCAAACTATTACAGCACATTAATGGTTAAAGGGCCTTTAAATAATGTGCTGTAATAGTTTAACCCAATGATTAGGGTAACTGACCCGGTCTCGCACACTTATCGGCTGCCCTGCTGTAGGGTATACAACCTAATCTCACCTCAATGCATCTCATATGAATCACTTCATGAACAATGCCTTTACAATGTATTTGCCACATCACAGCATAATCAGACAGAACCTGAGCAATATTATGGATTTAGGACCTCTGGCAAAAAAATCAACATAGAAACAAATATTTTTAATGAAGCCTTATGATTACACATTGCAATACAAAAGCCGAACCATGTGCATGTCTTTCAAATTGTGCATGTGCATTTATTACACAATAATGAATAGTGACATGTCATCCATTACTATTTTGACTGTTCTGATTACTTCATGTAGAACTATTTTGCCTGAATGGGCAATAATTCCCTAACATCATAGCATTAGGTCCCATAGCGGAGATTGGGTTATTAGCCTGACATTTATTGTGTCATACACTTGGACATGATGTGAGAGAAAAAAAAAACGACACAGAATGCGAAGAGGAAAGAGTGTAAAGCTTGAAATGCATATCTGACTAGCAGTGGCCCATTGCCGTGTAGACCATATCAAGTTTTCAGTAAGGCCGTTACTGTAGTACCGCCTGTTGACAGGAATGCACCCATTTGCCGATGAACTGCAATTGATACCAGTCCTAGCCCAAATATTGCTATAACTAAAACAAATGAATTAGCTCTCATCGTGAGACCAAATAGCAGTGTGCCCCTGTTCACCCCCACCCCACCCAAAAGCAATTTCTGAGCCATAGCCACTTCCTTTTAATATGCTGATATTTTCACAATAGCCTCACTCACAGGGAATATTCTCACCAACGACATATGCACGTAAATCACTAAATGCACTTGATGCTAAATATTTAAGCTATTTGATCATTTTTAGTCATAGTCGTAATTCATTATCTATTTATGACTTCCAACACACCTTCGTATGCAGCAAAAAGAGAGCTCAATTCCCCCTCCCCCAATGATCGCGCACACAACCTGTAAACAAACTAAATAGCGTCTAATAAATACACACCGCCAAATGAACGCCAACAACAAGGCATTGTTTCAGCAGATAATACGCATTTGATCGGACTTGCCGATGTTAGATCGTGTGAGGCCTATCGCCTGCCAAGCAATTATGATTTGACGGGCAACACATCATGATATTGACCACATCGTATGATATTGATGGCATTTAGCCTACCTTCCACAGTTGCAGTGACAGACCCGGTCTTCCCCTCGTAGATGTGGTAAGATGTAGTTGTGAAAGCGATCAAGTAGTGCGTTCATGTCCATTAAACAGGCTATCGCCTGCAAAGAACCAACCCAGTCAGCTGCATGTCAAGGATCAGCCTATAGCCTATAGGCTACCCCAACAGATAGACAATTAGAATTGTTTACATTTGTGTGAGCATAATTCGTTATTTGTGATGGAATATCATCTGAATTGTATAAGTACTCAACGAAATTGTGTGATAATTTATTTAAGATAAATTAAGTCTTGTTGTAGCCTATCCTATTTCCACATTGTAGGCCGACTGCAAATGTGTTCCCCCACAAATTAATAGCCTACCTATATATTTGTAGAATGTATACAGCCTATCAATGTATATATGTCTACAATGGGGGCTATTGAGAACGCTGATGTGAATTTAGTTTTTCTTACCATTACAATCGAAGCACCAAGAATCATAAAAATCATGGTGGTTGTGAGCATATGCATTAAAACCTCCAAGCTCGCCGGGGGTCTGTGGCGCCTCTTCTATCCGCGGAGCTGTAAACGCTCCGGCTCGGCTTTCGGCGCTCTAGAACAGGGGAAGACTGTCATTGATGCGCCCCTACCGCACCTGGCGCTCCGTTCCTTTACACTGCCCGGTGTGGGGTGCAGTGACACGGCACACGGGAGCTATGCTCAGCCCGGGCCCCCCTCCGTAGCCCCACCGATGTGACACAAAGCAAACAGCGCCGGTCTTCACTGAGCTCTACCCATTAAACTACATATGTCCTGACCACTTGGTGGGTCCTGCCGAAGATGCTGCTTCACCGGACCGGTGTCATATCCTTATTAATAATGGAGAGGTGTCTTTTTTCCGGTGTCTTACTATATATCCCATTCAAAATAATTCTCAGAAAACATAAAAATGGATGAAGATGTTCTTGCTGGCATGTATCCCCCGGTTATCCCCGTTGTAACGATTGGGTTTGCTTTATTTTAAGAGAAAATTGTATAATCATCCATCGTCGAAATCAAGTGAAATCTTTCTCGTAAAGCACTGTCTGCCAAATGCGACAACTCCTTTCAAGGTCCCTGTTTTCCCGTAATGATGGATAACATCGACACGAGGCCAAACTGATCCAGTCGGAACAAGACCCACCCTATACCCTCAATCCAGTCCAGAGCCAAACGACAGCTGCATCAACGCAGCTGCATAAAGAAGACACGCACGGTTATCCCATCTTGTTTTAGCAGCTCTATAGCAACTCGCTCCTCCGTGCTTGTGCGCGCGTTTGAACGCTTTCTTAGCGCGCACGCGTGTGTGACTGCTTTAACGATATTACTTTTAGATCTAGGCTTGGCGTAGCCTACTGAATATGTTTCATAATTATCATGCTATTATGCCTATTTTACGTCTTACTGGTACAGAGTCTGCAGGCTGTTTCATCATCGGGCTATTCTGTCAGACCATCCTCACTCATACGTCCATCCATCTCCTGGGTTCTATAATAGGCTACATTGATTTTTAGCACTGATTCGAGGTCAAGCATCAGTTGTGGAAATTATATTATATAATATTAGCCAGGCAGTACGCATATGGAGATAAAGCAGGGTTCGGTTATAGTCACATTATAAATTAATGTGCATATAGCTATTATATTCGCATTGGCTACTCAAAAAAAAACGAATTTCACCAATAAATTCAAGCTTTAGCCTATGCCTTGTGAACACATTTTATATTTTTTATTAGCTATCTCATAATAAAATGTTGTATCATGGCGTTTTGAGACTGTAAACCAACTTGTGAGATTATCACGTACATTTTTTTCAAGTACAAGTTTTTCAAAAATATCAAATCAAACCAAATGTTAACATGCAGTAGAGAGAAAAGAAAAAAACACCTACAGGCTAGCTTTAGTTGTGAAAATGCACACATTAATTGTGCAACAAGTGCAACACACAAGTTGCAACATCACATAACCAATACATTATAATAATGTTTTGGCATTTTAGAGTGTGTTTTGGGAATTTTAAAAGATAACCTACAAAAGTTGACAAAACCAACGTTTTGCTACAGTCTGTCATGTATGCCAGCTACAACATTTGATACATTTGTATAATTATTTATAACTAAAAGAATACAACAACAATGGGAGATATATATTTTTTGTGCCTAAAATATTAAATAAATATCTCACTTCTCACTGTTGTATTCTGTGCAGTATGTAGGCTACCGTACAGAGCTTAAATATTAAAGGTAGACTACGGTAGTCAGCTAGCTAAACTATAAACTACCGAGAATTATGCTAATACATGTTTGGCAGAGAGCTGTCGTCTCAAGGTCATAGGTGCCTCAAGGCTGTGTACAGTAAGGATGGGACACTGTTGACCTCAACTGAGGAGGTAATTGGGTAGTGGAGGGAACACTTTGAGGAACTCCTGAATCCGACTGACACGCTCTAAATGGTAGAGACAGCACGCTCTATATGGTAGAGACAGAGCTGGAGGCTGATGGGGGATCATCGTCAATTTCTTTGGGGGAGGTCACTGAGGTAGTCAAACCCCTCCACAGTGGCAAAGCCCCAGAAATTGATTAGATCCGTCCGGAAATGCTAAAAGCTTTTTGATGTAGAGGGGATGTCTTGGATGACACGCCTCTTCAACATCGCGTGGAAGTCAGAGACAGTGCCAAAGGAGTGGCAGACTGGTGGTGGTTTCCCTCTTCAAAAAGGGGGACCAGAAAGTGTGCCATCTACAGGGTTATCACACTACTCAGCCTCCCTGGTAAAGACTGCTCCAAAGTGCTGGAGAGAAGGATTTGGCCGATTGTCATACCTCAGATTGAAGAGCAACAATGCTCTTCAATCTGATCGTGCAATCTGATCGGACCAGCTCTTTACTATCGCACGGATCCTGGAGGGGGCCTGGGAGTATGCCCTTCCGATCTACATGTGTTTTGTGAATCTGGAGTATATATGGAAGGCGTATGACCGGATCCTCCCAGTTTCAGGGTCTTGGCAATCTTGTTATAGCCTAGGCCATCTTTATGTAGAGCAACAATTCTTTTTTTCAGATCC
>JAODLL010005801.1:0-10336 GCA_026546735.1 Forbesichthys agassizii
TGTGTGTGTGTATACTGCACACACATATATATATATATATATATACATCACCCAGCCCCATGTGTACTGTCTTTTATCTTTATGATGAACATGTCAATTGACATCTTAATACCTTTGCCCCCAGGCACTGTCTCTGGCAGGTCTGGGGTCAGGTCTTACTGAGGCTCTGGTTGTCAACCCATTTGAAGTTGTAAAAGTCAGTCTCCAGGTGAACAGAGATGCTTTCATAGAGGAAAAGACCAACTGAGCATGTTGTCATCCTGTGTCTTCTGAATATAGGCCTAACAATTTGTTAAAAGATCCAAAAGCCAATTGTTTGGCTTTCATGTGTTTATGTTTGCTTTACCTATCTGCCATCTCTATCGAACCTTACAGCAACATGAAAATGACCACAAGGACCATGAGAATGACCAGGGCAACCAGTCATTGAAATGTTATGAATACAAAAATGTAGGCCTATTTGTCTTAATCTATAATGTTTTATCAGATGTTCCAGTTGTTTTCACTTACTTGTGCTGGTAGTATGAACAATACTAACTTGTAGTTATTTAATTGCAAAGATAATATGTTAATTTTGATAATAAAGGTAAAATCCACCGGGCTACTGTGTTGCCCAGTGATGTGATAGTAATGGTAGCCAGGCTACCAATCTTGTATTGGAATATTCCGACTAAAAACTGCATGATAATTATTACAAACTTGACAAACGTAGGCCAATTCCCCTCTGACTACGATAATTTGTTACTGAAGTTTGCTACTGTGCACAGTACTGCTGCTGTAATTACCTATAGTTACTATCGCGACCAAAATGTCAGACTTTCACATCACATGGCTTTCACATTTTTTCTTCTCACTGATGTAAGTAAGTAAGTAAGTAAGTAACGTTTATAGAGCTTTCACAGACAAAGGTCACAAAGTGCTGTACAGTAAAAGCAATGCAAATAAAATCCTACACCGTACAAAATAGTACATTATAATATACTTTGTTAACTATAACAGCAGGTTGTGGAGAACCTTCTGGTAAGATATATCTCCTCGTTTTCTCTTTGTTTTAATATTTTCTTCAGGTAGGAGTATCACTAATACATTTTTGGTTTGTGGGTGTATCACTGGCGTGACATTTATATTTGTCTGTATGTGCCAAACACAAAAGTGTAAACCAAAACATATAATTGTTTTTCAATTTCAAATATCATGTTTATGCAAGATTCACCTCAAGTATTGACATGCATTTTATTAAATTAGGCCTATTTGAAATTCTAGTTCATACTAGGCCTATTTGTTTGCGTTTGATGGTTTTCTGCCCTAATGGCGACATCTGGTGGCCTGAATAGGTAACCAACTTGCAGCACATTTATTCAGTTTTGTTTCCAAATCTGTTGATTGGATTTAATGCGAAACATATGTGTGTAAGCTTTTGTTTTGTAGGCTACCACTCTTTAGTCTTAAATTATAATTTTTCAGAGCAGCCTACTTTTCGTGCACTTTTGCTTGGCTGTTGATCCATTCATGGTTAGCTGTTATATTATATAACTACACCTTTATTGTTTTGTTGAGTCTCTGCCTCTAGTAGGCTACTTTTCAGTACTTTTGATTAGTCTATAATGATTAATTAAAGTTGAAAATATTAATGTTGATAAAACAATGACAGCATCATTCTTTGTGTGAACAGAAGGGCTCTGTCAACTTCATTTCCCGTCGTCCCTTGCCCGCCGGTTTAAGGGAAGTAAAATGGCGACGATTGATGGGATGGGCCTGTTTTTGTGTTCTTAAAAAGCAAAAATGCTTATTTGATTTGTATTTTAAATGTTAATTGTACAGTTTAAACAAATCCCAGTGATTTGAGAGGTGTATTTTATCTCACGCTTCAAAATAACGGAGCGAAGGTAAAAGCGTGCTTCATGACCAGCTAATGGACTTTTGCAGTCATCTTGTGTTGGCTAACATTTGCTAACGTTTGCTAACTAGTTTGTGCATTATGTTGTTTTTCTGTTCGTCTTATCTTTTCTGTAGTGTCGGATGCATGCAATCTGAGATCTATTCACCTGGCTATTACATAAATGGTGTGTAATTTGCTAGTTTTTAATGGTCACTTCGGGTCATCAGAACCGGTGTGGTGCCGAAATTGTTGCCCTCTTCGAAATGGTAATTTTCCAATTGAGATTTTTCAGCCCCGTCAGAAAGTATATTAGCGTTAAGTTCACTATTCCTATTTAGTTTGTTGTTTGTTTGATTTTAGACTATCGTGATAGCTTTTGTTTTGATGAGGTAAAAGAAAAGTGAACACCTGCAGAATATGCTTATTTGGATGAAAGCAATGTTCTATTTATGTTGTTTATACTTCATTTTAAACCAGATTACTGTTGACAGAGCATCGTTGTGATGAGGGCTGCTTTTACCAATCAATAAATGGACAAAACAGGAGCCTGGTTGAAGATTCATAACCTCCTGAGAAGGTATGATGGGAATGTATCCTTACATGAGTCCTCCAGCAGCAGTTCTAAACTGGTGATAAACTGTCATCCTGTCCATTATCGTAGACTAGAGCTGTCCTTGTGATTTTGAGTGTTGATTTTCATTTAAATGTAGTGATCCCCTGTAACTGCTAAACCAGGGCTGTCAGTTGTGCCTGCATGGTCTGCCAAAGCGCTCCTGAAGCAGGTAAAACATCGTTGCTTATTCAGTCTTAATTACACTTATCTCTAGTAAAACATGGAGTTTTCATGGTAGATTTTTGTGGTTTTGTTCTGCAATAAACAAATCAGAATCACCATATATACACAACACCAGTTCAATCAGTGTATTGTGTGTTTGAAACTTTGCTTATCCTGTCTAGGGTTCTGTGCCTTTCTCTTTGTGGCTAAATCCCGGTAAGAGTTGGACTCCACAGGCCTCTTGGCCACCTCCTTCCCTGGCCTATGGACTTAAATCCATCACCTACCTTTAGAAGGAGGCCTGCCGCCTCCTCTGCCAATGGCATTACAGAGGTTGCCAAGAGCCCCCCTCCCTCCTCCCCCTCCTCATCTCGGTCGTCTCCCTTCTCCTCGCCCTCCTCGCCTTCGTCGACCTACTCCTCCCCCGGCACCACGGCAACTGACTACCACGGTGACGCTAAGGGCAACCGCGAAGAGGGTACTGGACACATGGTCTCTTCTACCTCCCTAGTTCCTCCCAAGAGTGCATCCTCTGCTCCTCTGCAGGAGATATATGACCCCTTCCATCCTACTGAGGGAGAGCGAGAGGGGCGAGGGGCTGAGCAGGAGGAGGAGGACGAGGAGGAAGAAGGGGAGAAGTACGACCCCTTTGACCCCACAGGCTCCCCAGCATCAGATGAGGGCGAGAGCGCCATGATGGAGGAGGAGGAGCGGGAGGAGATGGCCGGGGCACACAGAAGGGTGGAGCCTGAGAGGGTGGTAGAGATGATGGCCGACCAGGACAAAGCGGAGCCCCCTCCGGATTCCACCGCCGCTCCCCCCAGGAACGCCCCCGCCCCGCGGAGGAGGCCAGGCCGCCAGCGGGGAAAAGCCCGGGACAGGAGGGCCAGCGGCGACTCTGAGATCGAGGAGGGGGAGATAGTGGTGGCCCCGGAGAGGGGGGTAGGGGCCTGCAGGAGAGCAGGCCTCCTGCCGCTCCCCGGCAGCCCGCTGTTGGACGGGGCCATGCCAGAGCGAATCCTGCGCATCCTGGATGCCGATGGCTTTGTGTCTGTCAGGGCGGATCCTGATTGGCCCGTTGATGTGGACCCTGCCCTCCAGCCCGTGGTCGGCCTGGGCGACCTGAGGAGGAAGCTGGTGAGCAGGAGGAAAGAGCGCTATCGCTCCTGCCCGGCTCCCTCCTCCTCATCGCCCCCGCCCCTCCCGCTGCTCCCGCCCGCCTCCCCCCTCCCTGCCTCTGAGGAGTGTAGCAGCAGGAGCCTCCCCTCCTCCAAGGGCTCCAAGGAGCGGGACCGGCCCAAGCGCAAGGACATTAAGGTGGTGGAGGAGAGGAAGGAGGAGAGGAAGAAGAGGAGGAAGAAAGACAAGGAGGGCAGTCGGGACAGGAGCGAGAGAGACAGGGAGAGGAGGCACAATGCCGCCGTGGAGGAGGAAGACAAAGGGGCGAGGAGGAGCAGCAGCCTCAGGAGGAGGAAGAGGCGCGACAGCAGCCCGCGCTCCCACAGGTCGTCTGCACCAGGGACGCACAGCCGACGCTCCCTCTCCAGCCCCTCTATGGAGCGGCAGTGGGTCAGCGGCCGGGAGGTGGGTGCGGACCGGGATGGAAAGCAGTCGACCGAGCGGCGGCGGAACAGGGAGCGAGCCGCAGCATCCAGCCGCAGGCAGAGGGAGCGCTCCAGCAGCCGGGAGCGGGACAGGAGGTCCCGCAGGAGCAGGGAGCGGCGGGAGCAGGAGGCGGAGAGGCGGCGTGACCGAGGGCACGAGAGGCGGCGGGACGGCCGCCCCGTGGTCCCGCCGTCCATCCAGGACCTTAACGGCTCCGACCTGTTCGCCATCAAGCGCACCATCACAGTCACCACGACGACCACCACCACAACGGTGCCCAGCTCCCCAGCGCTTGTGCCGCCCTCCCCCCGCAGCCCGGCAGCAGACGCAGCTGAGCCCCACAAGAGGAAGAGGAAACGGCACGAGGAGGCGGAGGAGGACGGTGGGAGGTACCGCGGCCGGTCGCGCTCGCTCTCCGTGCCCAAGTACCACGGCTACTCAGACAGGCCGGAGGCGGACATGCTCTCCCTGGACGGGGAGGCTTTGGATTCAGACTACCCATCTCTGGAGGATACGCCTCCTGCTGCCCTGGCCCCTGAGCCCCTGGCCAGCCCCAAGGCTCCGGCCACACCCCTACGCCACCACCCCAAGAAGAAGTCTCAGCTGCTGAAGAGAAGCTCCTCTGCCGGTCAAACCAAAAGCAAAGGTTCGTTCTCGCTCTCGCCCACCTCGGCTCCGCCCACCAGCGCACCCGTTTCTTCTGCCAGGAGGGCCAGGAAGCTGGCCAAGGAGAAGGAGCGCGACAAAAGCGGCAGGAAACAGTCGGGCCGCTCCGCTAAGGTCAAGGAGAGCGGGGGCGCCAGCCGTAAAGGCAAGCTGCAGTCCAAAGTGTCGGTGCTGGTGCGCGAGGGCGTCAGCAGCACCACAGGGGCCTCGGCCGGCCCTGGGAAGCGAGGCATGGAGCTGCTAGGAGCGGGCGGCCCAGGAGGGGCTGCAGGAGGGCCGGGGGTGGGCGGCTCCATCGCGGTGGTCTTCCGCAGGGACAACGAGAGCCGCTCTCCGTTCCTCAAGCCCTGCTCTGAGCCGCTGGTGCTGAGCGGGCGCAGCAAAGACCAGGGCAAGATGGGCAAGCGCAGTGCGCTGGCAGCGGCACCCCCTTCAGGACTGAAGGCCAAGGTGGCGAAGCCCAGCTCCACCACATCCACATCCTCCTCGGCCTCCTCCTCCTCCTCCTCTCTGGCCACCAAGAGACGCCGCCGCCTGGGGAAGAAGGCCAGGGAGAAGTGTGGCGCCGGGCCGTTAGCCGTGGCCGGCAGCCAATCACAGGCCAGGGCTGAGGGCTGGACCGGGGCCTCTTCAGACGTACACGTGTGCGCGGCTGCAGGAAGCAAGTCAGTCAGTCCTCAAGCTGCTCCCACTGGCCCAGTGGCGTCCTCCTCCTCGTTGTGCTCCACCAGTGTGCTCCCGCCCCCCTTCTCCCCCCCCCCCACCCCCCCTCCCCACACTGCACCCTCGCGGGACACCAAGGAGTCCTCTCCTGACTCGCAGACGGTGGACAGCAGCTGCAAGACCCCCGAGGCCCTGTACCTGGTGGACGATGGCCCCGCGGCCGCCACCCCGGGCCAGCCGCCCCTGAGTCCCCCGAGACCCCAGGGGTCGGGGCTTGGCTTGTCTGCGTGCGACGGCGGCAGCAAGCTGTTCCTCCCAGACGACGGACCCAAAGCTTCTCCACCGTGCTCCTCCTCCTCCTCGGGCTCCGCCCACATTTCGCTGTCGCTCCCTCCGTCCTCCTCGGACCCCTCCTCCTCGTCATCCTCAGTCTCCTCCTCTTCTGCCGGCAAGCCGCCTCCCCCCCTGCCGCCCCTGCCCACCGTTCCTACCTTACCCTGGAGTCTGCAGGCCGGGGTGGACTGCACAGCCGGAGGAGTCCTGGCTTGTAAGCTTGCATCCAACTACACGTCACTTTAGACAGGTCCCACATTGTAGCTGAAGTGAGCTCACCACAGGGCTCTATATCTGTCATGAGTCGCTAACGGTCAGAAGGCTGGGAACTACACAGAATGCCTTGGCACGGGTGTAGTTTTCACCCTTCCCACAGCTAGCGCCTCAGTATCATTATGTTAACCGTGTATGTATACGGGTGTATGGTAACACATTACAAGATACACATGTCCCAGACAGGTTCAGCATGTTGTTGCTGTTTTACTAGGATATGACCTGAACACGGTCTCTAATAATGTCTTCTTGGATTCAGTGACTGCTTTGCTTTTCAAAATGGAGGAGGCCAATATTGCCAGCAGGGCTAAAGCGCAGGAGTTCATCCAAGCAACCAGCCAGGTTAGTATGTTGCTGTATTATTGTTTGGCATATGGTGGATTGGGCTTCCTGTTTGCTTGCGTTTGGGTTTCCAGAATATTACATTCAGAATAATCTGTGTGGCCAAATCTATTGAATTTTACTGAAAACCAAGTAAATAAAGATTGACCACAAAGCTTGTATAAGCATGTTGAAACTTAATTCCAGAATAACGGGGGCATTATGATAAACCGGTATATAATTCCAATTGGCAGCAATAATGTCCCAACTTTTCTCTAGCTACATCCTCTTGTCTGATCCGTTTGCAGATCCTCACTCAGGCCAATCAGAGCCAGTCTCAGCAGTATGCCCCGCCTTCCTCCTCCGCCTCCTCCTCATCCTCATCTCAGATCCCCCCCCCTCCTTCGCTGCCCCCACCCCCTGGCCCGAGCCCCGCACAGTTCATCCTCCACGGCTCTCTCCCATTGGTCGGCAGCACCAAATCCCCGCTCTCTCACCTTCACACTGGCATGTCTATAGGCAGCGGGTGTGCGCAGACTCCGCCCCCTCCTTTATCTATGGGATTTTCAGGGATGAATGCGACCTCTGGAGAAGTAGGATGGGATAGTGAAAGCAAAGACCCAGACAAGGTAAAAGCCCTGTGTTGACATTGCAGTGCCCACGGAACCCACATGTTTGCTCCTATATCTGAGTTTATGTTTGCAACACAACGGACCTTTTGCCAGAAGGGAGTTAGCCACACCCAGGGGCATTACTGTGTCGGACAGCTGAAAATAAAGGCCCATTATAGCTTCTGCGTCGCACCTACTCGTCACCCTACGGGGTAAGGGCCATAGGGTACCCCGTAGGGTGACGCGCACCTCTCGGTCCGTACGTCGATTGGACGCAGTCTGGTATTTGTTGGGCATTTGTATTTGTTGGGCAGTGAAAAGTGATTAGCTGGAGTGACATATTTGTATATGCTTATTTCAAAACGTCTTACACTCTATTAGTAGCCAAGATAAGGGGGTCTCTACAGGAATTCCTTGTTGTTCAAACAGCGAAAAACTATATTTTAAAATACAATTTTGTGTCAGCACAGATGGTTTTCTATGATATATGTTGATCTAATATATATGTAACTAAGAGATTCGCTGGAGAGAAATATTTATATATGCTCGTTTCAAAACCTTAACACTATGTGTTCTAATTCTGCCGCAAAACAAGACATGGCACTGTCTTGTTTTTTACTCAGTTTACTCAGTTAAACCGTTTACTTTTTACTCAGCCAGTAAGATGGAAACTACGGCTGGAAAGTTTGAAGGCACTGTTGCATACCTTACGGTACTGTTTTTTTGTGAATGTAGTAGTCCCTGATAATCCGCCTGGAACGCAAAGTAGCCTTGCTGTTTTTCTTTTCGACGAGTGGAGGCAGAGCTGCAGCTACACTTCCACGGTACCGTACGCGTCCAGGTTGGTTATCCGGTACCTACGGTACTGTATAAAAACGAGTACCATCATGTTTTCAGAATTTTGGCATTGACTTGGTACCAAAGTATCTTGTGACATCCATACTTTCTATTACTTTTCTACTCAGACTGCTGCCTCGCAACATCCAGGAATGTTTTGTACATCCACATGCTGTTGTTCCACAGGGTGCGCGTGAAGCCAAATCGGCTGCTGTTGGCGGGTGAATAGGAAGCGCTTGATTTGATACATAACCGAGTTTTCTATGAGCACAGCACGTATTTTAAACATCAATATCGCAGTCGATCATGTTCATTTAATCGTTAAAGCCAAAATTGTAATCGAGAACGATTTTCGATTAATTGTGCAGCCCTAGCAAGCAGGCATCACAATGTTTTGCAGGCTTCGTGATTAAAAAAAAATTTTTTGTAAAAAAAATGCTGTCAAAGCAGCATATAAATGAAACACTGCGTAATATGCTTTTCCCAAGGCTCGTCGAATTGTTGTGATAAGGGTCACCTTACTTCTCTTCTTCTCCCCTCTCTCTCTCGCTCAAACACGCAGATGCAAAATACATTCGTGCCTTGGCTGTATCTGTCAATCATGCAATCCATACAACATATGGATAACATATAAACAAAATACACCAAACAAACACATAACATAATGAAATCGGCCCAGACTGCACGCCAACCACCTACCACACACTCTGTGGCACTCCAACCTCAGCAACCCAGGCACCTAGAAGCTACATTAAGAGGAAGGGAAAAGACACATTAGCACAAAAACAGCAATCGGCATGCGTCACAAATGAGCACGGGACAATGTATCAGTCAATATATTATCTTTGCCCTTAATATGATGGTTCAATACCTTGTTGGTCCACTTGAAGGAGAACAGCCCCCGCCCCAACCTGGCTGGCCACATGAAGCGTGAAAAGGCCTATCCCAATGGGGAGCCAACAATATGGGGGCAGAACACAACAGAGATTTAACATTACAAAAAGACTGTTGAAGCTTGACCATTCAAACTTGGCTCTGGCCTTCAGTCAAAGGGGCCACCACCGTGGAAAAGTTCCAGCAAAAACTGCGGTAATAACCGACCAATCCCAGGAACCGCATTAGTTCCTTTTTAGTGGTGGGAACAGGAAGCTCACCTATTGCAGAGACCTTGGACAAGACATCATCTTGTTCATATGTTTGGGAGATCATTACTGTATGTGGGTATGTAGTGTGCCTTGTAAAGCGAACCCAGAATTGTTAACATTAATAAAACGGTAAAATGTCAACTTACTATTTATAGTTTTATAATTATCAGGATTGCAAGGATACCATGTTTTCTGTAGACCGGTAGAATTTTTTAAAAAGCAACAGAATTATATAGAGGTGTGTTCAGAATTGGAGAGAGTTTGTGGAAAACATGTTTGCTTTGAACTTGAATAATTCACTTTTTGTGTAAACATTCCAAACCTTATAGATTTAAACTGTCACCCTTCGTCCAGCGTCAGTGTGTGTTCGCTGAGAACTACCTCCTCAAACCGTTTGCTCAAAGCAAACTGTTCACCTATTTTAAAAGCACCTCTGTACCACTATTGTCATGTGACATTAATTATTAATTGTGGTTGGTTAAACCAGTTTCATTGCTTGGCTAAGTAGGCTTCAAACGTTGATGCGAATAAAACAAATGCTGTATTTTTGCATTTATTTTTCTAAACATAGTTTGCTGGAATTATGCAGTGGAATTATGCAAAACACCTTTACCTAAACAATAAAACACCCACTGGTCTTGAAGAACACGTATCACCTGTGCTGTCTGCTCTGTGTGTGTGTGTGGTGCTGCCTGCGAACAGTCAGACGGGAGAGTACGGGAGCAGTGCAGCAATTTAACCGTCTTATCGCAGCAACACGCATGTAAATACAATATTTTAAGATAAATGATCGAGGTTATGTCCATATATAGCACGATAAGTCGATATTGTAATTATCGTGACAGGCCTGCTGCCCCGTGATTTTACTGATATCAAAATCCATAGCATAGGTTATTGTTCCTGCATGGCTTTTGTTTGTCTGACACAACTACGGCGCATAGCAACATCCTGGCCTTCTGATTAGTCAGATTGTCAGTCAAACTAACTCTGGCGAAAGGTCCACTGTGTAAGCAATGTAGGGTTTAGGGATGTGCGGATAGCCCACTATTTGTATTTGTTGTGTCTGAAATAGTGCTGTACCAAACGATTATTTTTTTGGTTGATTTAATCTATCGATTATTTTTTTGATTAATCGATTATTTTTTAGATTGATCGGATAACTACATTATTGATAATATAGAAATCCAGTCGATGCCATAGGGTGCTCCCTCAGAATCTGTCACCCACA
>JAODLL010005802.1:0-10335 GCA_026546735.1 Forbesichthys agassizii
CTCTAACTTGTTTCAATGTCCTTCGGTAGCCGTGTGCAGCCAACAGTTCATAGACATATTGGTCAAGCTTCACTTACATGATTTGCCCTGTCCAGCTCTCAGTAGATCACATTTATTATGCCGTCGACAACCTAGAACAATCTGCACTTCCTCAGTTGATCACGCTGTGGATTTGCATTGAGTAGCTTGAGTGGTTGCCGTATGAATGCCCATGTGATTTGAAGATCTCATGGACAGGGGCCTCCTCCAGACGTTCCCAGTTCACGCGCACTATCCGTTTGGGCTTACCAGGTCTGTCTGTCCACCCCTTGACCCAACTCACTACCAGATGGTGGTCAGTAGCCAGCTCTGCCCCTCTCTTCACCCGAGTGTCCAAAACATGCGGCCTCAGATCAGATGATACAATCACAAAATCGATCATCGACCTTTGACCTAGGGTCCTCTGGTACCACGTACACTTATGAGCATTATTATGTTCGAACAGGGTGTTTGTTATAGACAGTCCATGACTAGCACAGAAGTCTAACAACAAATGCCCGGGTGTAGATCCGGGAGGCCGTTCCTCCCAATCACACCTCTCCAGGTATCTCCATCATTGCCCACGTGCACGTTGAAGTCTCCCAGCAGAACTATGGCGTCCCCTACAGGACTCCATTCAGGGTCTCCAAGAAGGTTGGATACTCTGAACTGCTGTTCGGTGCATATGCACTGACAACAGTCAGAGTTTTACCCCCCACAACCCGTAGGCGCAGGGAGGCGACCCTCTCGTCTACCGGGGTAAACTCCAACGTATTGGCGCTCAGCCGGGGGCTTGCTAGTAGATGGGGGCCCCGGGCTTCCTCTGGGCAGGGTAACCTCTCCTCTTGAATGATCTTTCATAGGGGTCTTCTGAACCATTTTTTGTCTGGCCCCTCCCCTGAGACCACTTTGCCTTAAGAGACCCTACCAGGAATACAAGGCCCCAGACAACACAGCTCTCAGGATCATAGGGACACACAAACCTCTCCACTACGATAGAGGTGATGGTTCCCAGAGAGGGTCACAAACACAAACAACCATAAATGGTAGTTTTCTAACTAACTGTATGGGTCACAGAACAGCACAAGTCTAGTGGTCTGGGTGTTGGGTTCAAACCCTGGTGTTGACCTACCTGTAAGCATGCTTGAGCAAGATGCCTAACCCCCTACCCCCCCAACTGCTCCCGGTGGTTGGTCACACCTTGCATGGCAGCAATCAGTGTGTGAATGTGAGGCAAAATACTGGAAAGCGCTATATAAATGCAGTCCATTTACCAAGTGTAAGATTCCTGACATGTGCGTGTGTGATCTTGGTGCACTGCAGAAGTGGGAACTACTCTATCTGTAATGTGTTTGAACACCTATTGAGGTTCTCTTTATCGACCCCAATCCATTCTCATAAAAATATGTTGACACCAACAGCACGCATCAGCAGAAATGCATCGCGTTTAATCACATCAGGTGGAGAGTGAGAGTGCATAGCTGATCGTAGCGCTTGGCTACAAACGAGCACCCGATACAGCACCCGATACAGCAAGCGATACAGAAACCGATAGAGCAAGCGATACAACACCATTCAGCTGATTAATTCAAGAACAATCGTTAAAAATAACACGATTCAAATTGACGCTTGACCGACCTGTTGGTCAGAAGGTTTCAAATCAAAGACTTAACCATGAGCACCTCTGTGTTCACCACACAGATCGATTGTGCTCAAGACACAGACACAGACGTGATGAATTCTCCCAGACTGTCCTTCGGTAAAAGCAATCAGTAAAAGAGTGTTGAGATTCACTATCAGAGAAGTTCACATACTGTAGTCACCTTAAACATCCATGGTGATGTAGGATATATGATGTAGGATGTAAGTTTTCACCACTGAACTTTCACAATGACCTTAGCTTCAAAGACAGATCTGAAAATGTGTTCATGAATAATTTGGGGTTCCGGCCAGCTAACAGGTTCACATATTGTGCCAGTCCCTGCCCTTTAAGCGCACCTACTCCAATATAAATTAAGGTTTTCGGGAGATGGCTTGAATTTTAAACAGTATACAGCTGGAATGCCTGAAATTAGATTAAATGACCATACATAAACGTACAGTAAAACTACAGTGGTGGTTATGGTTTCTGACACAAGTTTGCTTCATGTATACATTTGTTTTAATGAACACTTTAGATTTTACCGTATTTTGTCTGGTTTGTACATGACTCAGACTGAAATGAATACACTTGAGCAATCAAAGCTCACATCTAGGTCACTGATCATTCATTAAAATATAAGATTTTACCAGTGTACATACAAACACACAAATAACTACGTATGTGAGACAGAAGCTTAAAACAAATATGTTGCCCCCTGTGAGCGGGTCACCTTTGATCTTACCTCAAAATTACAGTGAGTGCGTTTTCTCCTTCGCACAGATAAATATAGGTAAACACAACTTTGTTGGGAACTCGATTAGCTCAACACAGATTTTAGCATTTCAGGATTCAGTAACTGTATTGTTTTGTAGAGTTTTCCAGTGATTCTGGTGCACAATCGTAATAGACATATTTATGCATGTTATTTTGCTACCTTCATTCAAAAAGTAAAACCCGCTGTCTATACAGCACTAACATTCTACAATTGTTTCCCTTATCCAACATCCAAATGTTTTTGTTCTTAAATAATTAATAAATATACTGTTAATAAACTGGTGTAAAAATATTAATTAATTTCAAATACTTCTTATTGAGTTAAACTTAAATTGTTGCAAATTAAATGTCAAATAAAAACCATATTATTTCACTGATTGAGTTTATGTGTTACATGTATTGCACTGGAGATTTGAGAGCCTTTTGGATTAAAGGATCAAGTGGTCAAGATCGTCCCCTAAAAGAGGAGGCATAAGGGCATGCTTGGAAAGCAATAGACGAGCTTATTAGCAGCTAAGTTATTTTAAACAGCAGAGCAAAAATGTCAAAAAGCTGTTTAATCTTCCCATAGGACAGTTACAGATACACAGCAGATAAAACTTACTTAAAACAGAGAACTGACTTTTGTTTACTCTAACCCTGACCTAACATTCCCTAGCGACTTAATAGAAAATGGTTGGCGGTTTGGTTAAATTGCCACAAAAGTATGAGACTGGGTTATGAATAATGTTTATATATCAATTATTCATAGTGGCAAACCCTGCTCACGACGACCAGTCCTCTGGAAATTACAGGCTTACCTCAGCATCATAAATTATCTATCATACAGTATCTCAATCAGCCTCACAGCCAAAAACAATGAATATTATTTTAACCATTGGGAACATGCAGTTTATACAGTGAAACTAAAACGATTGCCCTCATTGCCTACATATCCTGAGTGGATAGCAGGGCATGCAATAATGAATTCACATTGGCGTCCTGGTATAACTAAGAATTATTTCTAGTGCCGACAGCATTTTATTATGTTAACGCTTTAATTTCTCGCATTCAACCTCATCACACTTTTATTAACACAGCTGACAACTGGCACTTGCTACCAATGTTTAAGTGCAAATTAACAATTTACTGTGTGCTGAACAAGAAATATGTTTAGCTAGTGTTCATAATGCCAGGCTAGCAAAATACATGCTTAGTGTTACATCCATCAGGACCATCAAGCAGGCTGATTTTACAAAGTAAAAAAAATTCAATTACATTCAGTTAAATTAGCCCACCCTAAGTTTGACAGTACCAGAAATCCCATTCTTGTAATGCAGTAATGCAGCATTACTTGTCTTAGTAACAGTACTATTAGAACAGTTTTGGGCATAGTAATTAGTTACACCAATAGCTACTGGAAAAAGTATTCATATTACTAGTAACTAGTTACTGTCCAACACTACATATCAATCGCATGAATACGCAGACGCATGGCTACTGTATTAGGGTTGTCATTGGCATTAATGGGCTCCAGCGGAAGGGAGATTTCTGCGTTGTTGATTTACATAATTGTACTTTCCATTGTTCTCTTTTAGCTAGCTCCCTTTGCAACTTTGAAATCATACCTACGTCAGTTTTAAGATAATTCAAGGCAAAGCAGTCAATGTGGCTAATGCCGAAACACACTACAGGATCATTAACCCGATTCTGTGCTTGATTTTCCCCGGATCAGGATAGGCCTGATTTGTTGATGGCTCTACGGTTAAATTATCCTGTGTGTTACGCGACGAGAGACGCTAATGGGGCTTTTCGGCAAAAACACAGTTTAATCTTAATAAAAAATTACAAACACAAAGTCAACATAACAAGTAAGCAAGGTTTGAAGCAAACATGTACAAACGACGGTAGCTTACAGAATAACCCGCAAGGGTTCAACACAAACAGAACAAATTAAAAAAGGGGGTAGACTAATTATGCAACCAGGAAAAGGTGTGGGGAAGCCCTGGCTGCCACCTGTCTTAGGCTGGTGATTAGTACTCCGGGGAAAAGGGGTGCACGGGAGTGACTGGCACCGCCCAACCGCAGGACGTCGGCATGACACTGGGGGGGGAACGCCGAGGACCGCCAGGTATGCAGGCAGTTGATGGTCACGTGGGAAAGACAGAAGCTAATTGTGAGATGCTGATTTCAAGTGATAGCCTGTTGGTAGGCTATCACTTGATTGATCACACAAGTCATTCCAACAGAAGCCATAGCGGCAAAAGTTGAAATGTGTATTTTATTCAGATTTTCACGCCGTCTCTGCATGTGACGTTTGGTTCACTGTTTTGTCAGTTTATCGGAAGAAAATTCTGAAGAAATGATTGTAAAAGCTCTTTCGTTCGCTCACTCGTTACACTAAAGTCACGTTGTTTGTCACTGGAGATTTACAGTTTTTAACAAATGGCTTTTAAAATCCCCATGTCATCCATTTTCAAATTGTTATTTTGGACAGCCTTTTCTCCTTTCAAGCTTTCAACAAACATTCTGTGTTGCATCATCATCATAATCATCATTATCTCAGAGATGATTGGTTACAGATATGATGTCAGTCCTTGGACCATCTCACCTGGCTGGTTAGATTTGCAAGATGTTTTCTCATGATCATAAGAGGAATTCTGACTAAGAGAAATGCTAGACAGATTATACACGTTCTCCAGCCCAATACAACTGATAAAACTGGAACCTTATGATAGAGGACCTTAGAAATATGCAATTTAGGACCACTGATTCTGTATTAAAGGAATTGTCAGTCATTTTGGAGAAGGTTTGCTCAATCAAAACAAAAACACCTCGTAGACGGTGTATGTTCATAATGAGACATATCAAAGCTCATTGTATGTTTCTTTTGTGGAAACAAATTGTAACATTGCAAGTTTGGACACACACTAAATACTGGTTGACAACATGCCTTATTTATACTTTGATTTCATAGCTTAGGTTACGTTCAATCAAGAAATACAGTATATTGTTTTGGCAAATTAGGAGAACTCTTTAAGATCAACAACTGCATGCTCAGTCACCTGTGTTGGGCAGGTGACCATTCAGTGAAAACTAAAGGACAAGATAGGACAATGCCTGGTGGGTTAGGACACTGTCTAAACCCACCACACACATGCCTTGCTGCTCCAGGGACACAGCAAGCAGAGCTGGAACAATAATTATTTTAACAGGAGCTGTGTGTTTCAGCCCGATAAGCAATGCTTCAGGTGAACAGGAGTCAGCGGACAGCTGTATCCCGGTGTTATCTGTTCATTGCAGAGGAAGACTAGTGTGGGAGAGAACACAGGCTTCAGTAATGAGCGTCAAGAGGGGGAAAAAAGAGAGGGAGAGGTCTTAGGAAAAACATGCATGGGTTGAATGCCTGAACCCCAGTGGAGATCAAGATCTGCTACATCGCCACCTTATCAAACGCCGTTGGATCCGTCCAGTAGATGTTTTTTTAATTTTACTTTAACATCCTAGAGCGCTGTTTGCCTGTGTCAGCCTTTAACATTGCTGCGCTTGTTGTACAGCCAGCTGCTTTTACCCTTCGCCGCATTCCCAGGAGAACATTAGCCAGCGTCATGGCAACATTATCATTAATAACAAACAAGCCAGATGATACTCAGCAAAACAGCCGTCCCTGTGCTCACGACGCGTTAGCATCGTGGACAGAAGCCAGGATCATTATTCATTGCTCATCACAATAGTCGCATGACTACTCATGATGCAAGGCATGTAAGAATGCACCATACGCTCCGGGCTAGATTAGCAACACAAACACCAGTTGAAGAAAGTGGCAATCGGGGAAATTGCTGCAAATATTGTATGTAGGCTCTATATGTGAGTTTGATTGAAGTACTTTGAAAGGTAAATCCGAGAGAAACACATTTAGGGTCCCACAAAAAAAAACATTATATAAATGCTAGAATGTGTTGACATCAGTCAAGTGTATACTCACATGAAACTTTCATCAAGGATGGTGTTTTCCCGCCTTACGCGTGCAGTAAAACATTCACAGGAGTCACAGAGATTTCAATAAAGTAGTGCGCTAGCAGATGTATTTGAGCTGCTGTTTACCCTACTAACACATACAGTGTGCAATTTACTATTTAATTTCAACTGTCCAGTTCCATGGCTGTGCTATAGCCTACAATAGAGTACATTTGTGTGTATGCTGCAACATTAATGTAGCAGCAACTATTTGCTATGTAAAGATATAGTGAGCAGAGAATGACATCACACTCCTCCTGAGTGTGCTGTAATACGAGCTCCTCTGTTCTTTGTGTGACGGCCCTGCCTGGTTTCAGTAGGCCTCTGGTCCTTATTGGCTGGGTAGACCCTAATCAGGCAAATTATGTACACCTGGGCATATCAATTATATAGGTTTGTGCAGCACACTGTCTGGGTGACTCTCCTGGCACCACATATGCTGTTTGTTGTTTGGTTTTTGTGTCTTAGTTTGGTTAGTTTCTTTGTTTGGTTAGCGTCTTAGTTTGGTTAGCATGCAACACGCACCACATATATTCACTACTTACACCTACAGACATTCACACCTCCTTCTATTGTTACTCTGTTTGTTAGTTAAGTGTTTGGTTTGTTTGGTTTACGGCCCATGAGCCAGGCCGTAACATTTGTTTTCATAGCCAATCAAGCCATGCGTGCATGTTAGTGTGTGTGTGGCCAACAAAGCATTTGTTTTGGTCTGAGATGCTGGTGCTCTAGTCTGACATCTTGTGGCAGAAAGTAATATAGAAACACTTTAAAGGAATGCTTGCTAAACTAACTCATATTAAAACAAAACACCTCTCTCAGAAGCTCCGTCCCATACATTGGAAACACATTGCCATAGCTATGATATTGTAGATGTGAGCGGTCTGCCCCACTTTGTTTGTTTTTGTTCCTATTTACTAAGCCAGGGCTGTGTAGAAGTATCAAAGTATTTTCTTCAGCACACACAGAGAATGGTAACCTAGCGAAATGCAAGGAGATATTCGGCGAAATTGGCAAACGAGTATTAGCTTGCTATCACTTACTTGCTTTAACGGCAATTGGCAACATGTGTCACCTGTCACTGAACCTATAAAAGGGATGTGAAGTGTAACAGCTAAGGGAAAAGACTGTACTTTTGGGTTCTGACCACAGTGCACCCTCAAAATAACAGCCCCCGGTGGCTCTGAATATATATATGTGTTATACTGGCACTGATTGATATACTTGCCCCCATTTCTACCCCACTCCCAGACCAATTGGACCTCACAGCTCCAAGACATTACTCTTACTTTGCCCATAAAAATATTTCTGTCACTTGCCCCCAATTCTCCTCCTCAGTGGGAAATATCAATGCAGGTAAAATATTTGATTTTATCATATCACATCTGCCACCAAGTCCATTAACCATCAAGAAAAGGCTGACTGGCAGGCCTGGAAAGGATGATTTGAATGTTTTCCCTCTGGTAGCAATCAATTTGCCAAGGCCATCCATCTCACCGGGGGCACCGTAGCAGGCAAAGAGCATTCAGGATGCATTACCTGGTTGTCCTGAATACGAAACAACAACGACCAGGAACCAGGTTTCCATGCATACAAATCTACAGTATTAATACTTTTTGGCAAGCAATTATTGCTGATATTTAAAATACATTTGCTCGGGAAACAGGAATACATTTCACACAAGGCGAAGTCACAGTGTCTTAATGGTTTTGAAATACGTATGTCTTGACATTGTTGTCAAGTTGGCAGCTGCTCTCTCAAACATCAACCCACACTCTTAACACTTAACTCTTATTATTCATGACCCAAAAAGTCAGGACGTGTGTTTGCTAGATGTATTTGTTGTAACAACTCTTCTTGCCAATACGTCTTGTACTATTGGAAAGCCTGATTATTTCCATTTTAAATGGTGCCACATTTGTAAGGAACGTGCATTTTGAGGGGTGAGAACAAGAAGAGCTTAAGTGACGTTTCACCAACTTTACAGGAGGGCCAAAACAAAGTTTGAAAAGTCACATGCGTCTTTTGGCACCAATGTTTGGTTCCACTTTGTATATCAAACTATCAGCCTATCCGATGGCAATATGAACAAAGCATTCCAAAACATAGAGTTTAAAAGAAATAACAATCTATTGTGATGAAATAAAACATAGAAGTCCTTTCCACAGTCCTGTTGCACAATGCTAACACGGTGGAAATGCAGATATGCCATTTTGGGTCCAACTGTCTTTTGGTTCATAATGAATAACTCTTCAATGATGTAGAATTTACTTGTGCCTTTTTGTAGAAAGAGCTAGTAAAGAGCTTTAATTTTAGATATATACCCACATAAAATGTCACTGGTTCTCACCCCTCTATTTGTGGGATGAGCCCACTGTAGCTTAATATCTTTCAACACATACTGTATATACTATATTGAATGAAAAAACATTTCTGTACACATTTGTACTGCCATTTCAAGGGCACAACTAATGTATACATAAATCATACTGCCTATAATTCTGTTGCGACAACAAGGCAATTTCTCCATGGCGTACACAAAATAAAATTCTAAACCATATTTAACCAAATATCCCATAATTGCCTTTAATTAATTAAGTGCCAATGTTATCCCTTAATCAATGAAACATTCTATTCTATGTACAATTATGTGACCATTCTGTAAACTGAAACACACCAACAACAAAGATTTAGGCTCGTTCATAGTGGGGTGGCATTCAAGAAACCCGTGACTAGAGTATGTTCTCTGAAAGCACACGGCAAAGAATAGAACCAACCAATCAGGGTAGGAGATTAACTCAAAAACTGTTGTCCAAAGGGTTTTACTACTAACAAGAAATACACCGCTGGATACAGTCCAAAGAGCTGCTTATCAATAAGTCTTAGAATATATATTTTAGTGCTGGTGTTCTTGTGTATATTACAAAAGCTTGCACAATTAGACATTGAGCCAATAAACATACTTGTTAAATGTATATACAAACTTGTTCCTTAAGAGTTGGGCTTCTTAGTTTGCCTTATCGTAATTAACACTGGAGATTAAAAGGAGCATGTTGCAGATGCAGACTTGCAGCAGTTATACTCAACTTATAATAATCATTAGAAAAATAACATTTCCATAAAACAAACTCAAACTGATTACAATGACTTTACATGGCTGACCCTTGAAAGGACTGGAGATAATAGGATTTGCATGTAAACATGAGCTGGATTTGGCCATTTAAACAGGAAACACACTTTTAAGTGAGATAGAAGCAACAGGAACAAGCCTTTAACGTCAACCGCGTGGTTGAGGGGTGACGAGAAAAGCAAAGAGCAGTGGAGGTATAGCAGGAAGAGAACCTCAAGAGTTTCAAACCAAACATCAGTTCTTTAGTAATGTTGGTTTCCCCGACACTGATCATGGGCTGTCCCCTTTAGAACACACAGAAATCAATACAAAGTGGATTTGTCTCGGACTGCCTGCCTTCTAAATTAACAATAAAAAAAAACGTTGTTCTTTACTCAGAATCAGGGACATCTAGTCATTGTCATTAGTGGGTGCTACGGCCCCATAAGGGAGCAGGCTTTTGTGTCAAGGTGGCTCACTGGTGCAAATGAAAGCCACGCATATAGCCAGACGATAGCACATTCTCTGAAAGGGCAAACCTCTTGTATTTTCAGTGTGAGAAACATTTACCTCCAAATATTACACGCATGCCATCAGTCATTTTCATTCTTTAATGTTTCTGATCTTCCCCAGTCAAATAGTAAGATCATATGAAGCATTTTGAACTCTTAAATGAAAGCTGTATGAATTCTAATGTACATATTCATACATTTAAATGCCTGCTAGTGTAGCGGTGGCCAGCCGGTAGCTGTGCGGTGCTAATCCTCACTCTCCGACACCTCATAGGACGTTCTGG
>JAODLL010005803.1:0-7500 GCA_026546735.1 Forbesichthys agassizii
AATAATAATAATAATAATAATAATAATAATATCTAGCACGTCAAAATCAAATAAATACTAAGTTGACCAACGCAATTAACACTTCAGAAAATAAATGACCAATAAGCAAAATGTAACCTCATTATATGTTGAATCTCTACTTTTCTGTTCTTCTGTGATAATTTCTTCATATAGGTCCATTGATTCCTTCATCCGAGGAGAGAGAAGGGCACATGGCTTGGCTATGTTTAAAAAAAAAAGTAGAAATGAGAGGGGGCATGATGGTATTTGATACTGTGTCTTCAATTGCTGTATATGAGGGCTTAGAAACAGGTAATATGGAACCATTTTTACCCGTAACAGCATGTGGGCTACTGTCCATCCCTGAATAGATATCCACAGAATCTTCATCGTTAACAGTTGTCAAAACTGGATAGCAAATTTAAATTATATTATAACAGTGGGAAGGCATTAATCATTATGCTGTTGTCATTTGATTTGAAATAGTCTGTCTTCTTTCTGCACATGAGTGCTGAGTCCATCACACTCCTTTCTACAAAAGGGTTTAGAAATATATCAAGCGCTCAGGACTGTGAAATGTTTGCTTCATGTTCAATGAAGCCTGGTACTGGTACTAGTGAACTAGTGATGATGACAAATACTCACCAGGTTATTATTAGTTAATAACCTAGTTATTATTATTATTCAGCTACACTGTTAATTCAATGTATATGTCATTGAGCAACACTTGCCATGCCCATTAAACTCAAATGTCTTTGAAAGTCATTCAAGAATGTGGCAAAAATGTTCAAGTGTCATTCAGTAAAGGTGAATTGAACATAGCAAATATTTAGTCCACTGAACGCTTGGGTAGATTCCATTATGCTTGTGCATAATATATCCAATAGGCTAATTCCTAAGGCTAAGATGATAGTAATAGAGAAAAACTGCTAATTTAACAAAAATTCAAATATAAATGTGAAAATCATATACTTACAGTTGTGAACAGAATCATCACAGATACCTTCCATTCTTCCAAACTTGTATGCTACTCTCTTTACAAAGTACCTGTAAAAGTACCTTGTCCTCAATATCCTGTAAAGAAGTGACTGGTATGAAAACATCATAAAAAAAATCAAATCTGACCTAAGTGGACTCAAAACTAACTGGACAAAGACATTAGCTAGATTGCTGAAACACTTTGGACATTTAATGTATTGCCCAAATATTACGTTTTGATTGCGTTCTGATTGAATAGCCTACTGATATTTACATCATATGCGTACTGTACATATTACTATGATATATACAGTACTGATTTCTGTTTAATTTTATAAACGTATTTACACTAGGTCATTTGCCACCTGCTTGAACATGTGTCTTATTATATTTTAGTAAAGCAAAGACCCTGCGTTGAGGGCCTACCATACACACAGCTTTATTTACCCTGTGCACGTTAAATAAAAACATCCCATGCAATTGCAATAAAAATTCGACACGTAAAGAGTTCATGTTACACATCAGCCAAAGCAAAAGCTACTCACCATATGGCGTTTCTTTCATTAAAGTAGTATGCTTGTATTGAGTATCCTCCTTGTGTTTACAATAGTAATGTCGCGCCAACACTTCAGTAGACAGGAAGTAACGACATTTTCCCGCGGTCTGTCAACAAGAAACGCTAAATCAAAAACCTGCACAAGTAACGTATTCTAAAGCAGCCGTATACAAATATTAACTTAGTATTTAAATTACCATAGACGCATCGATACTCTGCCTGCGTAACAGGTCACAGATTAAGAAAAAAAGGTTGTTTTACACACCCGAAAGTCGATTTCGTGATGTGTGCACAGAGCACAGAGCGGCAGGGTGGTAGCTCGTTCGCTTACGTCATCTATGCGCGACACTGGAAAGGCCAATTGACCCGGAAGGATTTTCTCTTTTACTCACATGTGGACATGATTTTAACACTGTCGGGAACGTGCTTATGTGTTGTGATACAACCTAGACAGATCTGTAAGTGATGTGAACATCACGAACTGTATATCGACGTGTTATATTGCAGATCGCATGAGATTATTTTTGTCCCGTTTGCAAAAGCGACCGATGATACGATGGAAAATTTAGAATTGAGCCTGTCATCTCTGGGCACCATATCCAGGCAGATTGACAAAAGTCACAACGAACTAAGCCAATATTTGGCAAAACAGGTAATCTATATTTCTTTTTGATATTTTAAAAGAAAACGTTTTTAAAATATACTATGTGAATCAATAGCGCATCACCTCCTCACTATTCCATGTCCTCCCCTCCACATGTATCTGTAATGTATATTTGCATAACAAACATTTTAACTACGACTAATCATATTGTGTATTTCCCTTCTGAATAGGTGTGTTCCTAGTGTGACAACACTGAGCTGAAATAACCTTTCTTTAGTTATAGCCTATGGTCAATTGGGACAATTTTTAACAGTTGGTCTCTCCTCAGATATGGAGCCACCAGGACAGGCAGTGCATTCTGGGATGTTTGGCACAGCTTCTGTTGGAGAAGGATTATACTTTATTGATTGCAAGGCATCTCAGACCCCTTGTTCTGGACTTGCTAGAGCGAAATGCAGAGAGGGTCAAATCAGGTGACAGGATCAACCATGACCTTCATGAGCGTTTATGTGTGGCACTCAGTAAACTGATTGGCATCAGTCCGGATGCACAGTCGTAAGTTGACCATATTAATCCTCATCAAACTTCCATTTGAAATATACACTATTTAGTTATCATATGATCAAAAAATGTTTTGTCAAAAAGTAACTTAATAATAGATAGAATCGTAATAGATAATTGAAAATATTTGACCATTTATAGTGCCAGTGAAACCACCAATATATCATTAGACCCATTGATTTGATGCAACGATGTGTCTGTGTACTGGATAGTGCAATGCTAGTATTAACTGCTACAAAGGACATGACTGTGAAATATTTGCTAATATTCAGTGCCATGGCTGATGACCAGAAGTTGATATAAGCCAGTTTACTCTGAAGCTATAACATACTATTCTGTTAGGTTTGCAGCACGGTACTTCAATGATGCCCCACCAGTGTTTCAGAGGCTATTCTTCACCAGTGAACAGTCGTCATCAGTTCAGTATGGACCCAGGAGAATGAAGTTACGTGATCTTATGGGTGCTACTCTTCGGTTCCTGCAAAGTGACTGTGCAAAGTTTAGAGTTCTGTGGGACTGGAGCCCATGTGTCTCACAGCTGCTTACAAGTGACATCATGGTCAGGGGGTAGGTGTTTTTGTCTGCTCTTCCACATTATGGACACTATTTCCACATTGTTATTATTTGTAATAAATCTTTTGTTATTTGTTTTGCCTCTCGGTGTAACAGGTATACAGCTCACTGTTTAGCATTGGTCTCTCGCATGACGGACAACCAGAAAACCATATTCCTTAGAAAGGTGCTGACAGGCGATGAGATCCTGCACATGAAAATAAAGTATGTACATTCTGTTTTGACACTAGCTTTTGTTGATTTTGTAATAGTAAGGGTGGGTACGCTGATGTCTTTCAATAACTAATGATGTCAGTAGGGTGTGCTATACAATTGGCAGCTAAATACCATTTATTGTTGTTTTCTAACCAGACATGATGCAACATATTCTTATGAAAAATGCCCATTAAAGGATGAGTATGTCATCTTGGAAAAAACAGTAACTTAGCCAAATTTTAAAAGATACAATCGGAAAAAAAGCACCGCCCCTTGCCTCAATCATCCAACCATCTTTGAACCATCGGTCCAAACTTTATGACTATGCGCGGTTTTCACATTCCTGCGACTCTCACAGATGACGGATATTTCTAATCTTATCGTCAGAGCATTTAATTTAGTCATTGCTATCGGGGTGTAAAGAGAATTTTAAGAAATATGACTAAATGTGCTTCTGAAGCAAATTACATACTCATCCTTTAACTACTGAACAAGGAATTACTGTGAAAGTGCTATAAAAATAGTGGAACCACAAAATGCATTGTTTTCTAATATTAGTAAAAATATTTTGAAAAAGCTTGGATCTTGTAACTTCTACATTGTTCTGGACTCAGGATTTTAAGGTTAAACCTGGTAATTTCTACATTGTTCTGGGCTCAAGGCTTTAATGTTAAAGCTTGTAACCTCTACATTGTTCTGGGCTTTAAGCTTGTTACTTATACATTGTTCTGGGTTCAGGGCTCTAAGATTAAAGCTTGTTACATACATTGATCTGGGTTTTAAGCTTGTAACTTATACATTGTTCTGGATTCCGGGCTTTAAGGTTAAAGCTTTTTACATACATTGATCTGGGTTTTAAACATGTTACTTAAACATTGTTCTGGGTTCAGAGATTTAAGGTTAAAGCTTGTAACATACATTGATCTGGGTTTTAAGCTTGTTACTTGTTCTGGGTTTAGGGCTTTGGAGGAAAGCCAGCAGGTGGAGGTAGAGAAGGCCCTTGTCCTGGCCAACCAGGGGTCTGTGATGTGGCATCAGGAGAAAGCCAACAAGTTCACGAGGGGCCAGGTGGTATCAGAGGACCTCTCCCACAATGTCGTGGCTGTGTGCGGTGTGGTTCTGCCCAGGATATTGCCCAGGCCGATGGGACAGGTATACATATTCAGGATTTCATCTTGCTTTCTGTTTTAAGTTTATATCTTTTTTACTTTTACAAGTGTTAATGTTCTGACTCCATGGTAGGGGTAAACTGATATTGGAAGCAGAATTATAAAAACATTTGTGCAATTAAATTCATTCTAAACCAATTATTTGTTGAGCCCAGGCCAAAATAAAAGAATAAACCAAATACAACTCTGACAAATATACAATGAAACAAACTCTTTCCACTCTTATACTCATTAAAGTAATGTAAAATTGTCAGTGACTTTTATTTTGCATATTTCACTAGATAACATTGTACTTTAACTTTTGAATCTTTCTTCTTGTATTGTTTGTGTAAACCACATTGCCACTTTGTTTAGTTTAAGACGTGAATGTGAGGGCCAGGGTGAGGGGCAGGATAGCCTAGGCTCAAGTGGTTAGGGACCATCCTATATACACACTGTATACACTCAGCTAACGGTCCTCCGTGCAATCCACGGCATGCCCGGTCTACCTCTAATTATTCCGGAGCAAGATGCCCAATCCTACCAGAGCCTTAAGTACTTTGGTATCCATTAAATGAAGAGCTAATTTAAATTAAGAACTCTTATTGTTGGTTGGTCTCCGCCAGGGCTGCGCTTTATCACCAATCCTGTTTGTGATATTCATGGAGAGGATATCGAGGCATAGTCGTGGTGGGGAGGGGTTGCGGGTTGCGGTTCGGTTCGGATCTCATTACTGCTTTTTGCAGATGATGTGGTCCTGATGGCATCATCGGTCTGTGACCTCCAGCACTCACTGGATCGGTTTGCAGCCGAGTGTGAAGCGACTGGGATGAGGATTAGCACCGCAAAATCTGAGGCCATGGTTTTCAGCAGGAAACCGATGGAGTGCTTACTCCGGGTAGAGAATGAGTCCTTACCCCAAGTGAAGGAGTTTAAGTACCTCGGAGCATAATCGGAGCAGCGGAAGCAGTTACAATCATTTTACCGCACCGTTGTGACGAAAAGAGAGCTGAGCCGGAAGGCAAAGCTCTCGATCTTCCAGGCAATTTTCGTTCCTACCCTCACCTGTGGTCATGACCGAAAGAACAAGATCATGAGTACAAGTGGCCGAAATGTGTTTTCTCAAAAGGGCGGCTCCCTTAGAGATAGGGTGAGAAGCTCAGCTATCCGTGAGGAACTCGGAGTAGAGCCGTTGCTCCTTTGCATCGAAAGGAGCCAGTTGAGGTGGTACGGGCATCTAGTAAGGATGCCCCCTGGGCGCCTCCCTTTGGAGGTGTTCCAGGCACGTCCGGCTGGGAGGAGGCCTTGGGGAAAACCCAGGACCAGGTGGAGAGATACTATCTCCACACTGGCCTGGGAATGTCTTGGGATCCCCCAGTCAGAGCTGGATAATGTGACTCGGGAAAGGGAAGTTTGGGGTCCCTTGCTGAAGCTGCTGCCCCCACGACCCGACTCTGGATAAGCGGGAGAAGATGGATGGATGGATGGATGGATGAACTCTTGTCAGTCTTGGTGGTTTGCAGCAGTTTTGTGTTATTTTTATTTTGTTAATATTAAGGTTAATTTGAATATAACCATTTTTTTGTTTGGCACCTTCTCTACAGATCACCCAAAAAGACCTGGTGCTTGTGGATTCCACTTGCCGCAATCTGAGAAGGTTGGCGTTGGCTGTGGCTTCCCAGAAGGCTGTGCTGCTCGAGGGGCCCATCGGTTGTGGTAAAACCGCCCTGGTCGAGTTCATGGCTACTGTCACTGGACACACGACGGCTACAGAAATTCTCAAGGTCCAACTTGGAGATCAGACTGACTGTAAGGTGAGAAAGCATTGCATGTAGACAATCTGGAAGTCAATATTAGCACCAAAGGTTGCTGTTACATTTCTCAATTGTTTTCTAAGGTTTCCTTGTCATAAAAACCTGAGTGTGAGTGAGAAGAATTGGTATTTTATCTCCCAGCACCTTGAAATCCCTCCGTTGAGAGGAACTAAGTTGAACAAGATCCCAGAATTCGAAACACATGTCTTTTCTGCACTGAATAAACTCACACAACCTATTTGAATGCTGATCAACATGTTGTGCTTCCAAAGATGCTTTTGGGGATGTATCGCTGCACAGATATACCAGGGAAGTTTGTGTGGCAGCCTGGCACCCTAACACAAGCTGTGTCTAAAGGCCAGTGGATCCTGTTAGAAGACATTGACCACGCCCCACTGGATGTGGTCAGTATTGATACATTGGTTGTGGCCCATATTATGGAATATCAAATAAAAACGAAAACAACAACAGACATCATTATACTTTCCTTTTTTTATTTTTTATAAAAGATATCTGTCCTCCTACCATTAATGGAGAATAAAAAGTTGGTTATTCCGGGGCGAGAGGATTGCATTGATGTCGCGCCTGGCTTTCAATTCTTTGCATCGAGAAGGTAAGAATATATTGTGACTCAGTGCCTACCAATAGCCTCCACCAGTCCACATTCACTGACACCAGACTGCATTTGCCTTTTGCTATTTTACACTAACCAGAAATGGTGTTCTGCGAATGTCAGAATGTATTACAGTAACGGCAGTTGGTACAGACCACAGAGCAGCCATGCAGCTCTTCTGGACAAATACTGGACCAAGTTGCAAATAGGCAACATGACACGAGGAGAGCTGAAGAACGTGAGTTCAGAGCACACACGCACACACACTTTTACCTTCTTTAGTGACCCGTCCAACATTCTTCATACTTTATAATAATGTTAAAGATACACTGCTCAATTTGTGTCTTGGCTTTTCCTTGTAACCAGTGGTATGAACATGTTTTTTTGAGGACGCTAGTCACTCTCCAGCTTTTGTGATGTATCTGTGTCTGAGATAAGAACATTTGTCTGCTTTTTTT
>JAODLL010005805.1:0-7500 GCA_026546735.1 Forbesichthys agassizii
AGACCTCATGGTGTTCTAGACCTCATAGTGCCCCAGACCTCATGGAGTACCAGACCTCATGGTGTACCAGACCTCATAGTGTTCTAGACCTCATGGTCTTCTAGACCTCATAGTGCCCCAGACCTCATGGTGTTCTAGACCTCATAGTGCCCCAGACCTCATGGAGTACCAGACCTCATGGTGTACCAGACCTCATGGTGCTACACACCTCATAGTGCCCCAGACCTCATGGTGCTCCAGACCTCATGGTGCTCCAGACCTCATGGTGCTCCAGACCACACGGCCTCCCAGATGTGGCCTGTGGGCCTCAGAGCAGAATCCCATGTGCCTACTTCAAATCACCTCGCCTTACATACACTGTCAGTTTACAGTGTTAATATGCTGTTGTGCTCATCGGTACATACTACAGAACAGTAGACCTTCAGTGAGATCACTTGATTCTACATGGCACACATAGTAAAAGCCCATTGTTGTGGTTGTCTGTTGCCTCATAAACGTGTAAATCATGTATTTAATATGTATTCCAGTCAGTTGCTTGTGCTGTCTTATCCTCCGATAATGAATAGCTAGACATTTAAACGTATCCTAGTGCTAACAGTGAGTCGCTGATTTGGATTTTTATACTGCAGCCATAAAATACAATTTCTCCATTACGCAATCTCCTGTGCCTCCCTGCAGGTTCCTTGTTCCTCCCATGGGGGGCACGCCTCACACTTTGATAACCCGTTAGAGGATTGTCTACAAGGCTGTGAAAATACAGTTTGATTTTCAACACATTAAATCATTTGATGTTTCTATAATGTGCGTATGTGTGTGTGTGTGTGTGTGTGTGTGAGTACGAGTGTGGGTAAATGAGTTTCAATAGAGACGCGGCATTATTTATGACGCACTGTAATCCTCTCTCTCGAGGATCGAGATCGGAGAGCACACTCGCAGACACTATGACGTCCTAGGATTCACATGCACGGAAACACACGGAAACAGAGCAACAGCATTTTTGGGTGAAAGTTGTCCAATCCCTTACTAGTCTAATGTTTTAAGCAGTAACGATAGTTACGTTTACCGGGTTTGCCTCGCCGACGTGCGTCCGGCCGGCTGTGGTCTGTCATTGCTCCCAGCGCCCCACACGTGCAATCAGTGGATTGCGTCCAGCCGTGTGGAGGCATATAAGGCTGGAGGACTCCTGTTTTGCTTGTCGGTTATTGTTTGTCGTTTTGCCATACATTGTGGAGACGCGACTGTTACATGCGCATGTGTACCGTTTTGTGTTTTATTTTGTTGAATAAACGCTGTGTAGTGACTCGCCCTGCTCTCCTGTGTGCTTCTCATCTATTTACAGTCGCCATCACCCTGCACCATGACAGATAGCTATATATCTATTATAGTTTTTACATTCCACCCGTCCCTCTGGTTTGTATAAAAGGCTAAATTATCTGCTACTCTGAAAAAGTACCCGCATTTGGCTGGTGGTGGGTGCTATTTTCCCACCCTGATAAAGACACAACATTATCAGCTTTCAACTACTCTCTGATGATTACAAGGTGAAGTTACTGTAATAATTCACTGAAAATGAAATACCACATAACTCCAAATAAAAAACTACCCTGGTATGTCTCCACTTAATTATTTCAAAGCCTTTCTTTCTTCTGTCATTGTGTTTTGTGAACTGTGTGGTCCTGCACGCAATAGAAAAACAAAATATGGAGTTGCTACTCCAGGTAGGGAAAGAGTCCTTACCCCAAGTGAAGGAGTACAAGTACCTCAAGTTCTTGTTCACCAGTGAGGAGACATTGGAGCGGGAGATTGGCCGCAGAATCGGAGCAGCGGGAGCGGTATTGCAATCACTTTATCGCACCGTTGTGATGAAAAGAGAGCTGAGCCGGAAGGCAAAGCTCTCGATCTACTGAGCAATTTCCATTCCAACCTCACCTATGGTCATGAAGGGTGGGTCATGACCGAAAGAACAAGATTACGGGTACAAGCTGCCGAAATGAGTTTTCTCAGGAGGGTGGCTGGCGTCTTCCTTAGCGATAGGGTGAGAAGCTCAGCTATCCATGAAGAACTCGGAGTAGAGCCGCTGCTCCTTTGCGGCGAAAAGAGCCAGTTGAGATGGTTCAGACATCTAGTAAGGATGCCCCCTGGGCGCCTCCCTTGGGAGGTGTTCCAGGCACGTCCGGCTGGGAGGAGGCCTCGGGAAAGACTCAGGATTAGGTAGAGAGCTCATATAGCCACACTGTCCTGGGAACGTCTCGGGATCCCCCAGTCAGAGCTTGTTAATGTGGCTCGGGAAAGGGAAGTTTGGGGTCCCTTGTTGGAGCTGCTGCCCATGCGACCCGACTTCGGATAAGCTGGAGATGATGGATGGATGGGATGGAACATGTATACAGCATTCGTAATTTTATCCACACTAACATATAAAAATGTGAAACTTGTCAAACAGCATTGAGATAGAAAAATACATTATTTCCAAAAGCTCAAAAAGATATGAGGAATCTAAGTGGGCAACAGGAGGAGGAAAAACTCATAATACCATGTTTGCTGTTAACCAACAAAAACATGGGTGTACAGAATTTTATAAATGTTGCCTTTCAGCATCATCTAAACACTGTTGGGTGGGCCAGATACAGTATTTTGAACTGTAGAAGGCCGCTATCATTTTGCCTGTCACTGGACATGAATTGGCAACTGCGTATGATTCCTGCATATGAGCACACCTGAGCAGAGCATTAGAATGGCTCACAGGGGAGATATGGAGGGAAAGGGAGCTAAATAAAAGGATGAAGACAGGGTGAACTGAATGGAAAGAGACTGAATAGAGACGTGAGTTTTAAAGTGTAAAGAGTGTAAAGAGTTTGAAAGTGAAACATTTTGCCGAGCTGTTCTCTGTATTTTATAAAAGCTACATGAAAGCAAATGGATGGGAAATTAACCAAATACGTTTTTGTTATGATAGTTACTAGGCAGAAGAGTCTTTGCAGCTCTGGCCTGCACTCCATGTAATTTAGAACTGTCCGCTTGGCACTGAGCCTTCAACGAGTATATTTAACACCCACGTTCAAGCATATTTGATGTGACAGTTGCATTAGCAAATCATAGATATTTTGATACAAGATGGCGATGGGACGTTCTGTAGGTTTTTCAACATCATTTGAATCATTGATAATGCCCCCAGCTTGAATCATGCTGACTGTTGACTGCTTGTGACCATCATGGGCTGTAAGAAATTGTAGCTAGTGACGGAGCTATACCAGACAACCCAACTCTCCCGGAAGCTCCCCGGGAGTCACCCGCATATTACTAGCGGCTCCCTGACCTCCGCAAACAGTATACAATCTCCCAGAAAAGCAAAATCTCCCGGAAAATCGAGCAATATCATGCGGTAAGAAAGAGAAAAAGAGAGTTAGTAAGTATACTCGTCTCGGAGATGTGTGTGTGTGTGTGTGTGTGTGTGTGGGGGGGGGGGGTTAGTAGATGCACAAAGATGTCGCGGTGAGGAGGGAGTGGGGAATACGCGGATGGATGATGATGACTCCTGGAAATTAGTTCCAGCAGGTTGGGATGTTTGCAATACTGTAGACTAGAGAATCAAGATAAATGAAACTAAATATGTCAGTGAACTAAATAGACAAATTTAGATATAATATTGTCATGTGAACTGGTGAACAGGACCTGGTCCACGTTTGAGAATACCATTTCAACAACTTGAAAAAAAGATGACCTGTTGGACCAACGCCTGTAGTAAGTTAGGAAGTTAACAAGTTAGCAATAAGTTAACATTGAAAATGTATCCACCGAAAGCCTAGTACGCTACCATGGGACACAATGAGAAAAAATGAGACAAAATCTAAGAATTATGAAACAGATGACATTCACATTATTTCAGGGGAGTTATTGTTAAGCCAAGATGAAAGCAGCGCCAGTGAAAATAATAATAATCTTGTTGTCAGCATTGCATTTTGGGGGGCAATTTGAGCGTCAAGAGGTAGTTTTGAGAATCGTGATGGTTTTGACGTTGAAACCATACTGTACATTGACGATGGATATCAACCTCTTCTCAACTCGGAGTTCTATTCCAATGGCAACAATGAACAAATTGTGTGAGATGTGGCAGACTGGAGATGGATATGAACAATGTGCCTGAAACAGATTGCAGAGTTTTTAACTACAGTACACTTGAACAGGGCCTGCTTTCTTGTCATCTACGAGGATAGGGTTATATAAGGCCAATTCCGGGAGAGAGGCCGGAGCACCAGGAGATGGAGAGCACAGACGCACACATGGGCAATAACGGGCATATCCATAGCTGCACTGCCGATAAGGCTTATTCAGGTGAGGTAGAGGTTACTGTATGAGTCTATGCCTACAGGCAATTGTTTTTAAGCTTTTGTGCACCGCTTCTGATCGCTATAGGCAACTTTTGAGTTGTTGTGCTGACCTAAGCTACTGACTTTCAGTCCACATTGTTAAGCCCCGGACACACTGCAAGCGACTAGACGCAACCATAACACTGGAGATTATGCATACAAACGTGTGAGTGACAATGCTTACAGGCAATGTTAATCGACAGTATTACTTTCCGAAGGTCTGAGAGTCCAGTGTCGAGCTTACAGGGGTATATGTATCAGACGTTCAGCACAGAGTTGTTTATGTGACATAGTGCTAATGAACGGAAGAGGCTGAGACTACATGCAGCACACCTGAGCCTCTGCGTTGGAGATTATGAGGAAGGCTATTGCTTTCAACCCGAGACTCCACTGAGTTGATCACGCCTGACTGGGTTATTTTGATCATTTAGGGGAAAATTGGGGAAACATCACATCTTGTTTGCACCTAAATAAGGAGCAGAGTGTGCAGCTGCTATCTACACGTCTCTATAGATAGAATTCAATATAGCTGAAACACAGGTAAATCTAATGTAGATCAAAGGTGATGTCAGCTATATGCCGGAGAAATATTGTTGATATTTGAACAATACAAATAAAATTAAAAAAAAACTTCTCCCTTCAATGCAATAGGGTGCTCCTTCAGAAGCTCCCCCAAATTGGACATGCATTGTCTAGCGGTCTGCAACACTTTGTTTTTCTTTCCATTCATAGATTGTCAAAACACTGGATAATTTGTTTCAGCACACACACACAGAATGGACAGCGAGCAGATCATGAGCAAATATTTGCTGAATTTGAACTTCAAACTTTAAGTGAAATAATTGAATCATGTATTGAATTGTCATACCTAAAACTGCAATACAAAAACGACAATACTGATACGGCTATACCGATACTGAGTCAATATACGCATATCTCCATTAAGGTGTGAAGTTGTGGGCATAGGATTCATGAATGGATTTATTATGCACCCGTATGCATGACTGAGTGTAGCTAATTGTAGCCTATACTGTAAAGTATGTTATGTCACCCTGTGCAGGGAAAGAGGCAATGGGGATACACATTCCATTTCTTTGGAGGCCGCCACTAATACCTTTATAAAGGGCTTTGGCCTTGCTCTAAGCACCACAACCACAAACCCATCCCCTGCTTCATACAAAAAGACAGAGAACGCATCTTTTTCAGACCTCCTCTCAAGCGTGAATCTCACGTCTGACTTGAAAAGGGCCACTAAACTGGTGGCTGGCTGCTCATAAATGAGACGCATTAGAGATGAGGAGGGAATGAGATGGACAAAGCCAACTGGAACAGTCTCCCTTCCCCCAAGGGACAGGCTCTGCGGATATGCCATATTCCTTCTTACTTCCTGTCACTGAAAAGAAATTAAACGGCTTTGCAGTGCATTTGTTGCCACATTGTATTGAAGAAATTGGCTACAATAGAATTTTAAAACTAAAGGTTAGAATACATGATTTCTTGTTTACAATGTGTCGCACAGGAAATATGCTGTGCTTCCATTATGGCTGCACTGAAGAGCACCACATGTTTTTAAGCCTGTATACTGTATAGTTTTCAAAGCACTTGCAAAAGTTTGAAAGAGATTCAGTCATTTCAGATTGCACTGATGCCCACAAGCATTTCAAAACAATGCATGTTTGTTCAGTGAGGCTCAATTAAGGCTGGGCCCACTCACTCAGAGTGAAAAGAAACAGCATGCTCCAGGCATGAAAAACCAGTCATTTGCGCCTTTCTCCGCTATGAAGAGAAACACTTACACAGGCTTACAGGCGCAAATAAAAGCACACTAATGCACACTAATGAATCCACGCACATGCATGTACAAAGTTATGCTTGTATCTAGACTGATAGAGAGACATACAAGTGGTCATATTCTGTATCAAGCAGCACCCACTCGTTTTAATCAGGTTATTCTGCTTTGGCATTAATTGCCTCTGTTAGCATGGTTCCTCTCACAATAGCCACCACTGGCTGAGTGCAGACATGGCAAATCTAGAAAAGTATATACCGGTATTCATCGTTTAGCAGGCCTTAAGCTAGCAACAGTGTGTTTTTCAAACTCCAGTAGTGAAGCCTCTTCGATGTCTAGAGACACTACCAAATACTTGGCCTCACGCAACGCAGTGCAACAAAGAAGTACTTTGAAATGAGCAATATTAAATAACTACGATTTGCACACATTGTTTCCTGTGAACAATATTGGTGTAACTAAGATATTCGAAATAAATATTTGATATACGCCTAGAACACTAATTTGTGAGCTTAGTAGGGCATCACATGCCATACATAGTGGGCTTCAGGCTGTCGTACATGTGCAGTCAATGCACACTTGTCAGTGTGGACAGATATTTTTTGAGGTGCACGATATTGACGTCACACGGACCTTCGCGTTCTGTGAACGCGGTAAGTATGCTTACTTACCTTAATCTCTTATACCTTAAGAGTGCAGAAGCCTATTGTCCTACAACATTACATTATTTCTCATCACTTAAACACAATTTCTGAAAGACTAAACACATTATCAACACTGTAAACACAAATGTCAAATCCCACAACATTAAATAATTTGTTGTCATTTTTGATTGCTTTAACACACAATGCTTATATATAGCACATTTCTGCAAACTAATCAACACACATGTCAGTAATTGACACAAAAATCTATTGATTATGTCACCTTCATCAACATGAATTATACCATTTCACATTTGACTGTATGGCCTCCACCCAATTCAGCATTCCTCAATCCAATTGAAAAAATATTTTCAACATTGAAATGTACTGTAAAGTGTGACTGCCAGCCTCATATCCAGATGTCCTAGAAGCCATGGATGCTGGCTGTGAGGACATCACACCAGAATCTTACAGGGAATGGCAGCAACATACATGGGGATATTTACATCAATTAGGGAAAATATCAGGTGTGATATTGATAACCAGCTGTGTGAATGGGTGATTGTGAGGTAATCCTGTACAGTGCTTTGAGTGGCTGGAAGGTTAGAAAAGTGCTATATAAATGCAGGTAATTTACCATTTGTACAGAGTGTTACATACCTTTTCCTTTTACTGTATAGTACACATTAAAGCTTGACCACCA